>JAARMF010003059.1:5459-17440 GCA_022844705.1 Toxascaris leonina
TATATATATATATATATATATATATGTAGTCATTTCCTTCACACACGCAATCGCAACTACACTTTTATTTTTTGCATCGAACGAAGATCGCTGATATCACAACGACCTTTTGTGGCCGTTTTTCATGTTGACATAACCCAAAGTGTTGAAGCTAAACCAAATTGAAAGAGCTGATGATGTGAAGTTCTTGAGCTGTTTTCCTTTATCTGAGCGGAAAAATTTCATGCGACGAAATATTTCTCGCCGCATAGTCGTCAAACTTCCGGAAAGTAGTATTTATCGATATCACAACAAAAACGCCATTTTCGATTCGTTGACGTTCACGCTTATCAAGCATTGTAGGAAAGATATTTTTGTGCGATCGCTTTGTGTGTGCTTTACATTTGTCTGCACAATATCTGAAAGAGATTTGCCGATGCGCAATAATTCATTATCTTTCCAATTCTCTTCTCGTAGACATTATAACACAAAGTTTCCTTAATTGTTGTCGTTATTGATAGGATTGTGATGATGTATGCAAATGTTAATATTATATCGCTAGATGTAACACATAAGATTTGTTTTATTTTGTGCTTATTGATGATAATTCATACCACCATGAATGATGCGTACAGTAAGCATTTGCTTAATGCTGATATCTATTTCGGAGAATTTTAATCGAGAATTCAAAAGAGGAAATCAACTTGTAGTTTAACAAACTAAAAACCAACCGTTGAATGGGTGGGATTAGAATATTTACATCCTGGAAATATTGCTTCACCAACATATGAATTGAAGAGCATCTCTTGACCAATCCCTTTTTGTAATTTTCTCTAAATAGAATAATTTGAGAAAAATCTATAAAACTTCTTCACTCATTTTATATACCATTAAATCGTCATTTTTATCATTATATAATGAGTTATATTTTTCGTCCATATAACGTTTGCACTCAAGCATCTATAGAATAAAATACCATTTCGATTTGCAGCCGCAATTTTTATTTTCTAAATTTGGTTAACGAATATCAATAGATATTTTTGCTCATGATTCAGCATTTTTCCCACTCAAATGTGAGCGATTGTTGTTTCGTATACCTGTGCGAAACAGCGATCGCTCACGTTTGAGTTGGATCGTGCAAATGAAAAGAATCACCTTTGTAGGTTGCTTATTTGCTCAAACAGCACGTAAAACTATCACTAGTGCTACCAGATGCCGAGAAAAAATCAGAGCTCCCTAAATTATTTCGACGAATTAATTTGAATTTAAATTCAATTAATTACCCGTTGTTANTGTTGTTATAAGTGCAATTTACACCAATGAGGAATCGTAGTATAATCACATCCAAAATGTCTCAAATTAGTGACTTTTGATGAGCGTTCCATTCAGATTTTATGATGAAAAGACATCCTCTTAAGATTTTTTCCCAAACAATCCTCAAATTTCTTCAAAACCAAAAAAAAAAAAATCCGCTATTTATCGTTATTTAGGCAGTTTAAGCGCATATGGTGCGCTATTTTAGTGAACATTTTTGGGTATAGTGAATTTAGTTGGTTGTCATTAACATAAGAATTTATATTTTTTTAATACGACTTCGATAATTTCTACATTAATAAACAACTAAAAAATTAAGTAAATATTTGCGAGCCATAAAGATCAGATTCTTTCACAAAGAATACCGAAACAAACAGATTTCAATTGTTGTTTTTTTTTTCGTTTTAAAGCAGTTGAATATTTTTTCGGAGATTTTAGTGAAGATGCGGTTAAAAAAAAACCTTTGCGGGTCGAATGAAACCGATAAAAAGTAGGATAGAAGCTGTTAATAGAAGACATGATAGAGATAAAGCTGCCAATGTTAGGGAAAGACACGTATTTCGACGTGCCGCAAAACGTAATAAACGTTCTTTACGTGTTCGACGACGTTGATGAGAACTCTATAAATGAAAACGTTCAACGTTTATTGAAGAGTATTGCTAAATGACGTCATATATATATCGTTTGATGACGTCATATGTCAATCGTTATGGTTATCAGTTTAACGCTGAAAATCGTTATCAGTTTAATGCGAGAAAATTACTGAGGTTGATGCTATGGATACAAACTTTGACATTATGCTCTGAAATGTGAAATAATAGAGATCACTTAGAGTATAAAAGTTCGTTCACTTGAATAATAATACGCCTGACGAGTAAAGCTTATATAAGACAAATTTACAGATAACATTTCCTGTACTCAGATAATGAGAAACATATTTCTGTTGCATTCAAATCTCATTTAAATATTTGTTGAAATCATTCGAGAATAGTCAAATGGGCTTTGTTTACTCTAGAACTAGAGTGGTCGCATATGTATATTACCTCTACCGCTAATTACTGCTAAATTTAGATGTCTAAAATTTATTCACAAATTAAATGGGCTGCTAATTCATTTTCCTGGAATATATTTTTGAATAGTACCTATAAATTTGTAAAGATATGTTCCATGCTGATGATGCCCGACATATACACATAAATGAACACCAATATAGCACTTTGGCCGAATTTAATTGCAATAAATAGCAGTGGTGAGGAAACCTACCTTGGCCGATGGCATTTCTTTGAATCTACACAACAATCACTTAAATATCACAAGCTTTCACAAATAAGTCACATTCACCAGAATCAAACCGATTCTTAAAAGTGAACGTAACTGGAATGTTACTGATGAAAATATTGTCTAACAATTGACTTGAGAATTTTGCATAATCTTTGCATATTTTGATTATATCTTGCATAAATTTGCAATAATTCCTCATCGATCATTGCAAAAAAAATTGCATATTTGAGGAACGGTAGTCGTAACAAAATTTATCGTTTAAGCTATTTGCCACTGATTGAATAAAAGGCGAGAAAGATATATTATATTTTTGTCAGTAGCTAAAGATATTTGAAAGTTAAGTTTTTTTTATAAAGTACACTTGAATGAAATAAATAACATAGAGATTTGATAATCACTTTCGTATGGATTTTGATAGGTGATAAATAAGTGAGGATCGCAAGAAGGCTGATGACCATCAAGCGTTCCAAATCTGTTCACAATAGCCATGTGTAAGCACGGTTGTGAGATGCATCGATGCCGGAATCGAAGTGAAACTGAAGCTGCTTTTCTACCTTCGTTTTATTTTGATGAACTAGTATAGTGACTGAATATGCTGACATTGATGCCAGCCGTTCTCTATTGCCTCATTGAATTAGCTGTCGATGTTCAATAAGCTTTTTAAAACTTTCCAATTTTGTAAAATCATATCGTCATCCTCATTCGTCTGTTGGTATGCGATGAACTTTGAACTGTTTTTCCTCTTTTGCTGTCGGCAAAAAATCCTTCATTCCTCGATTTCCGTTCATTTATTCTCTTTGAAAATAATTTTTTGCAGCACTTCATCTGCATTCTTGACGACTTATTTCACAGGTGTTTCTAACATTTGAGCGTATATACTCATAGATTGCTGCCGGCATATTTTTTAGTCTTTGGTTTTGTCAATCAAATGAATCACTAGTCATTTTTGACAATTTTCAATTGATATGATTAAAATTGATGCATTTCGATGAGAAATAAATATAACAACGTATAGCATCGCTCTATATGTACATCTAATTGTCTCTGTAGTAAGATAATCGAAATATGCATGGAGAGGAAAAATTGTTTATATCGAAATTTTATATAAAATTTTAGTATATTTAAAATGAAATCACCATTTTGATATTGATGTTCCGTTTCTTATATAAAAACAAACAGTATACTTTGCAGTTATAAAGATCATTCAAAGCAAAAATTTTATAGTCAATAACCACGCATACAATTTCATAAATACTTTCAACGACACAAATATTGGGAATCCAAATTGCGCTGTTTTATTGTTTTTCATCTTTAATAAGATGGAGGAAAGTCACCCCTATAATTGATAATCCCCTACGAGCAAAAATTTATACCTTTTAGTAAAGTCAAAATCAGTGGTCTAATGGGACAGGCTACAATCCAAATGCCTAAGCGATGAAATTTATTTTCACACGTTTCGACGGTGAAACTAATCAAAATTCGGGTCATAAAAAAGCGAATTGAAACAGTTTGGAAAGAGAATAAGTGGGTGGTCCATCTCAATTTCATAATTAATATTTTCAAGGGTAGAAGCAAATATTTTTTTACACGTACATAGATATTTTCAACCTTCAATAATAACAAAACATAGATTGCACTGCAAAATGAAGGCATCAAATTTTTTGGGCGCAAAATAAACGAGATTAATCACAACAATCGTCGCGTGTACAATTAGCTCCTTCAGAAAATGCTTCACGTTCAATCGTTAACCTTTTAAACTTCGAATAACTACTAGAGGCTGGATCCCTCAATGACGCTAAAGTACTCGTATATGACGGTGAGATCTTTCGTATACGATACGGAACTTTTGCTTCTTTCGTAGTCCGCAAATCTTCCGTATACATTAATGGAATTGAAGTGACAGATTTCGTATAGAATAATTTCGGTTCAGAGGCAACAATCGCATTATATTGCATTGCACGACGATCTTGTTGTTCACGTTTCGCCTCTCTAAAACCGACTCTCATTTCCTCGATAATGAAGCTAACCAATGTGCGCCAACCATTTAAAGCTTCACGACATCGTAGACCACCTAGAAAAAACCAATGCTTTATATAGGTTATGCATTCAGAAATTATCTCATAAAATGGTTTCAATATGTGCTTGTTGATCAGTTTATTTGAGCGGTTGGATTCATAAAAAATAATCGCTTTATTTTTGATAATTGATGAAATTGGTTGGTCTGCGAAGGGGATTAGAAAAAGGCACATCTTAATAGCCCTCTTAGACATCTAATCCATCCATTGATATCACCTGTATGATATGATCCCTCCATGTGTATGAACTATAATCCAATGTTCACCCTTAGTTTACCTGAATTCATCCCTCAAAAAAACTTTTCATTTGTACAAATTGAAGGTAAAAAGGCAATGTTTTTACCTGAATCTAATAGTCAGTGCTAATTTTTCTAGTTATTAATAATGGAAGGAGTCGACCATCTAATCGACATTGGTCTGATTGGAATACCTAAGGAGAAAGAAATTTGTGGTATATGAATCTAAATATAATTTGTCACGTAAAATCGGCTTAAATAGATTAAGAATGTAAAAAACCTTTAGAAATAAGCGAAAATAGCTAATAAATAAATTTAGCGCAAAAAATATCTAGACAACTAAATAAGTAAATGGGAATAGAGTGATAAAGAAACCAATAAGCTATCAGTGGCAAAGCTTATCCCTATCAAAACTTCACGATTATCTATATAATTTGAGTATTCNAGCTTATCACCTATCAAAACTTCGCGATTATCTATATAATTTGAGTATTCGCTTTATGTGAAAAAAAATCATAAGAACGAAGTATACAATCGATCATATGGTTCTGATTTTTCCAAAATTTTGATTTTTCTCCTCAAATTTGGGTCTCCCAAAAGAATTTCAATCTTTATTGGGCACTGACTACTTGTTGAAGTTTCGTTATTATTCTGAAGTTCCCGTTGTTTTGGTTGGTAGAGAAACGTAGAAAAGAGTGATTCTCACTTAAGACCGCCTTGAAAAGCTAATAGCGAACCATGAACTTGTATGATAATCACCATGAAGTGATCTAATTGCTATCGTTATTATAGGCATTTCATAGGTGCGACAAACATTTTGCCGCTATCTCATCATGTTTTACACGTTTAAATACGATTCGTATGAAGCTACTTTATTTGTATTGTGCACTCTCATGACATGCTGATTGTTCCACAGCCGAATCTTTACTACATTCTCCTTTTGAATTGCCCATCGATCATAGCCTGGATATTATGTTTCGTGAAAAGCCTTATCCTAGTCTAATCGTTGCCAAAAAAAGCTTTGGACAATATTCAAATCCATGATAGTGAGAGGTAATGCGAACAAAAATTTTGGATGAATTCACAGCAAAATGTTCAAATCTTCGTTGAATTTTCGAAGCTGCTGTGAGATTACAGAAAAACACATCCGAAGTGAAGCAAAGAATGGATTTCAAATTACCTATACTCTGTTTTCGAGTAAATAAGCAATATCTCATTACTTCACATCTCATCATTTCCGATCTTTCTATGAGGTACTCTCACCTTCCCAATCGATAGCGCATTCGGTTAATGCTTCGGCAAATATATCCCAATATTCCGGTCGAAAACCACGACTTATATACTTAACATGCCTCCTGCCAAGTTGTCGACAAAAATTAGCGACAACATCGAATTGATTCAAATTGTTGAGCATAAAATCAATTGAGCGAGTGAACGTCATTGCATGACTCTAAAAGTAAAAAAAAAAAAAAAAAACTAGAAAGAAAGTGGAAGGTGAACTCGTTCTGCTCTAAGAGATTAAGGTATCTGGGGTATCACTTGGCGTCTAAAAGTGGGAAAGAGGAAGAAGGGTGAGAGGAATCCTTTGAGAGAAGCAGGGCATCTCAAACTGAATATAAATAAGGCGATGGGTTTTGAAGAAAACATTAGAAATCAATAAATTTGAAGGTTATAAATTTTCAGCAAAACTTCATGTAATGCACACATTCGGTCTATATTACACACTGCAGCTTCATCACCATTGTAAAATCTATCAGATCAATCCAGCTATAGGTTATATGCGACATTTTTGCCTCGTTATCTACTTGATAAGAGGCTAAATTCAGCGGGCAAACTCGAATAGAAATGAAAGGATAATATGAACATTTAGGTTCTAGTAATAAATAATAGCAGATAATAAATATATAGACAAATGTTGTCAAATTTTTATTAACCTAGCCGATCTGGTAAACTTTCCACAAAAGGTTTTTTTAATAGCCTGGTCGAGGCAGTCTGAA
The DNA here is from genome assembly GCA_022844705.1 of Toxascaris leonina. Classification (NCBI taxonomy): domain Eukaryota; kingdom Metazoa; phylum Nematoda; class Chromadorea; order Rhabditida; family Ascarididae; genus Toxascaris; species Toxascaris leonina. Next base: position 12,342 of record JAARMF010003059.1, read on the forward strand.
AAGGCGATCTGTGAGCGGAGATGCAGGAGGTTCACTGGGGGTTTTCCATCTTTTAAAGGAATCACTCAGTGTGGTACATTCTACGCAGTAAATTCCATGAATATAGCTTTAGTGTTTTATAGCTTGAGTGAAACAAGCGGAGAAACTGATATTCAGGCAGGCAGACAGACAAACATGCATGAATACAAGCATGGCGTCAGCATTTTCTGTTTGTGCGGTTAAAATCTACGAAAGCACTTGAAGACTCAACCCGAGTTGAGTGTGTTCATTAGAGTTGTCGGGATAGAAATATGCAAATGGGGTTTTTAGCATTACAACAACATCGAATTTACCTAAAGTGTTGGTAATGTTCGATGGTGAAGAATTGGTAAAGATTAAGTCAAACAAACCTGAAACTTTTTGTTATATTTAAGTTCTTCATAAGGCACATTATGTAATCGAAATAGTAATCCCACTGATGGTTCACGATGATAGATTTTTAAGAAGATTTGTGCACCTGAAAATATTTCGGTACATCCAGGAGTAGTATTCGAGAGTTGTGTTATCTTTAAATCTATGAGTTAAGGCCTTTTGTAAATAGGCATAAATATAGCTGTAGTCAAAATAGCTCATTATTTTGCTGAAACGTAAACTGTTGAAATGGAGCACAAAAACAATCTTCAAGACGATCTTTTCATCGGTTCACCCATGTGAACTTCAGAAATAACATTGGTCAATGGCATATTTGCCTTAGAAAATACTTTACACCATATAATAAATAATAAACTACTCAATATTACATTGAAATTAAGCAATACTCTTAATTTCTTATATGTCAAAGGATCTAATAAATAATGGGAGGGGGGAGGGGGATTTGAATGAACTGAAATTGTCACAAATCCAAGACTCAAAATTATCTCTATTTCAAATATATAAATGACCATAGAAAATGGAATACCATTTGTTGAGTTCTTTTCAGTCTCTTCTCTATTCGGCAATTGATGCCAATAATCATGGCCAATTTTTTCAGTTTCATCTGGCTGAAACCTGAGGGCATTTTTTTTACTGTTTTGAAGATTTTAAACTTAAGTTTTTTTTTTTTTTTGCTGCGAATTCAATTGCAATTCTTTTGCGCTTGTCGAGGCTGAAGGTGCTCCTATGCAGCATTCTATCTGTCGAGCTATTTCTGCGTTTAGATGAAAGGGGGAAAAGTGATTGGTTGTATCTTGGAAGTAAAAGTTGGAAAGTATGACGCCCATTTTCCTACTCATACCGAGAAAATCTGGCTTGTATATATCAGTGGACAATTTGATGGAGATAATTGAAATGATTTACGATCTACGATGGCGAGATAATTGAAGATGACGATTGTAGTGCAGAAAATATATTTAGTACATTAATCTATGGTCTCTTCAGTCGATGCTTGATTGATAGTTGAGGAGGAAAAAAGAATCAGCCATCGGTCACGATTTTTTGCATTCAAAGAATCTGTTGCTCACAACGCTCAACAAGAGATTGGCCAATGAAATCCTCGAATTTTGACGTCATCGATAAGCAAAATTTTCCATGTAGAAGTGCGCTGTGAGAAAAAGTTTTGCCCAATAAACGTCACTCCTCGAAGAGATTGTTCCCGTTTTTCTTTTATTCGCCGATCCTATTCGAATCATCTTCATGATGAGAGAATTGAATGCAAATTATGAAAAAGGAAAGGCTGATGGAAAAGCTAACTATCTTACTCAGAAAAAGTGTGTAATGCTATTAAGCAAAGATGGCTTGAGGAGTAAGCTGATGTAGCCCATCAGAAAGGAACGCTTCTGCAAATACCTCGCTTTGATCACGAGGAGGACAAGTGCTTGGGATAGACGAAAAGCGACTCAAAGTCCTTCTCCGTCGAATCGAAATATTCGACTGAATGTACCCATCCTTTCCCTCAACCAGGACAGGTTTTCTCGATAAATACTAACTACAGCCTTAAGGTGCATATTGCTTCGAGCAATGGGGAACATGCTTGACAAGCATCGCTTTTGATAATCGAATTTATGACCATAGTGGAAGTAAAACTCTTGAGCTCGTCTTGACAAAGGACGTGTTCTTCGTTTCGACTCTCCTCTCTTTGTCGCAGAAAACTTTGTAACTAGAGAATAAATGAGCATCTATTTCGATCTGGAATTTCCTTTGTGAAGCCCATATGATGGAATAAACAAGGAATTGTATGATGCGATTCGGAAGAACCTATTAATATCCTGGATCAGTGTAAATGGGATAAATCATTTGTAAAGCTGTCCAGCGTAGAGGAAATATGTGAGCGCCAACAACGAGTCATTCGTATCAAATTTTCCACATCCGACCAGAAAAACGACGAATATTTTCTGCTGCTTCATCGATACAAGCCAGATCGATAGAAGATATTCCTATCGGTATTTTAAGCTCTATCAACTTTACGGGCACAAAATTTGCTAAATTTCGCGAATGCATTTCATTAATATGTTAAAAGTAAATTGGAAATGCGCTATATAATTGGTCTCTTTGAAAGCAACAACGCCCATTTTTCGGTTGTGTGTAATAAGCCCAAGTGCAACCTATTTGCAGAGTAATACTCAGATGAATTCATGAAGCACAAAACTTTCTTATGTGATTCTTTTTAGCCCTAACTCAATACTCAAGACTTATTATTACTTCATTAGCGCAAGCCAATATCCCATCTTTGCCTCTAAAAAAACATCGCCAAAGCAAAGTCACGGTTGTTTAAAAAAACTTTTCTAATTAGCTTCTCATGTCCATCTCCAAACTTGAAAATGCGCACTTATTTCAGCACTACTGAAAAAAGTCAAAGATCTCTACATCCTCATACATGTTAAAAATATCTCTAATAACAGCCTATATAGTATCACGTTCTTAGCTAATAATACTGCTTATGATTTCTACACTTTACAGAGGTGTATTGGAGCATTCGCGGAAAAGCCGAAATTATAGCAATTAAACGTTTTCCATTAAAAATCTCATGAGGTTTGTATCGACTACGAAAATGAATACACGCCTGAGGCAAAGAGGCAATGCTGGTCGATCACAAAGAGTATATGTGACCTCAGTGACCTAGTCGGCCTGAACTCTACTTGAAGCTTTAGTCAGTATTCTAATGTTGCTAAAACATCGTCCAAATGAGCATGTTGTAATCACCATATTATACGCAATGAAGATATAAAGCATTGCCGAAAATTCCTAACTGCCCACTACTGATTCACTTCAAACTACTCCCATCAACTTATTATCTTATATAATCACCTCATTTCCTTTCTGATATCAGTTTATTATAGAAAGCAAAGAAACGGTTCATTCTTATTAATTTGCGAGAAATTTACCACGGTCCATACCAACAAAATTTAATGCGACGTTAAAAATCTTTAGCTCCGGATCGTTAGAATATTGCAGACTTGACCTGAAGTTTGACCTCATTCGGGAAGCGAACGAGCTTGTCTCGACCCCCTGGGCAAAAATATTTCAGTTATCGTCCTCTCCATAGTAGATAAAAAATCTTCTGCATACTTTCCCACCTCGCGTAGCTTCTCGACGTCATGTCGGTAATGCTTCCGCTCTTTCAACTTTGAAGCTACGGATGAGCGATTTCAATTTTCAAACTATGCACTGAATGCCTAATCGACTGATCGGTTACATTGCAGATGCTTTCCTTTTGTCTTTTGTCCATTCTAATGCATTACTCCCTCTTTCACATTTTCTGCCGCTTGGAATCACATATTGCTTTATAGATTACAACCCTGGGGCTGAAATGAACAAATAAATAAATAAATAAATAAATGGATAGATAGATAGGTAGATAAATAAATAAATAAATAAATGGGTAGGTGGGGCAGATGAATAAATAAATAAATAATGAATAAATATTCTTTCCAAAGATATTTTCTATATTATGAGCGCATTCATTATTTCCCTTTAAATTGAATAAAAAGCTCCAATTCTCGCGTTACATCAAACGGATGACTAAGTAAAAAACCCACTCTGAGCATTAAGTACAAATTCTCGAGTCAGCTTCATCTATATTTCACTTATAACTGCATCCGGAATCAAAGCAATACAAGAAATAATTATTTGATGAATGATCTCTTCATTTAAACCAATCATTGACTTGATACGAATCGATCTGCTAGTTTCTGTAAAAAAATCTCGTTGGAAGGATTCTGAGATTTGAGCCTTCCGGATATCAACCTAATATTGCGGTCAGAAAGAACTCTTTCGGGACTCATGAAATTTAGCAACTTCCGGAAATCGTTTGAGCTCCATTCTCCTCAAAAACTCTTTCGCTTCCGGTCGCCTCCTATTCAGGTTCCACTCAACGGGGAAGTGTTTTTTGCAATAAATTAAATAGCGTTGTGATATGTGAATGACACAAATAATGTGTCATAACGACAATATAGATAGCATGAAGACAATGAAGTGTTCCTCATTGAAATATCATTTTTTTTAATCGCAATATAATTTCTAAGAGTTATTAATCGTAAAGTTTTTTCAAAAGAAATTCATATGCAACGTGAGATATGATGAAGTCACTCATATGAACACCATGTTTTTAGTTGTTTCCATATGCTATAGAGAAGGAGACCATATAAGAAATCCATCCGTATAGATGTCCATAAGCAATCGGTGATTCGGAAAATAGCGTGGGGAGAACAGTGGAGGGAGGAAGGGGGGGGGGGGGGATTTGAGGAACGGATAATAGGACTGGGGAACGATTACCAAGGTTTCAGACAACCATAAACTGCTCACCGAGAGGAAATTTGAACGTTTCAGCGATACTTTTCGAAACGTTAAGCGGCAAAATGAATCTCAAAACGAACCAATATTCTCAAGTCCAGTTTTTTGTGATTTCCTCCACGACTTCTGAAGCAGCGTTCTTTGATGAACCGTTAATAATTCTTCACTTTTTACGGTCATCGAAGACGATCCACTCGAGCGAGATGATTTCTTCGATGTCCGCGCGCTTAAGTTCAATTCGGCTGGGCAACTTGCCGATTCTGTTTGACCCATCAGTTCGGCTTATTAACGATCTACAAAAATAGTAGAAATATATTTCTTCCTGAAACCGATATCGAAATATTATATATATA
>JAARMF010003060.1:4094-18637 GCA_022844705.1 Toxascaris leonina
GGGGAGGGGAGAGGAGAGGAAGGAGAGGAGAAGGGCGAATGAAGATGACAACGTACCGAACTTATAATATCTGCAATATCTCTGTAGAACTGATGCTGGAGAAAAACAATTTAATTCTGAAATTGCTCAAAGAGAGATTACACAAAAATTTCAACCTGAAATCGTCGAACACTCCAATTTGGCCCTACAGATTTTGCATTGATGAAATAAATAACATCCGCAAAAGCGGTATCCATAAACGATATGTCTGGTTCGAGAGCAAATGAATTGTCTGGAAGATGTGAACAACTCATATATGGCACCGATGAAAGTATTGAATAGCTGAAAAAAAAGAAAACAATAATTGAAGAGCAATAATAATAGAGAAAATGAAAGCGCTTTAGCAGTTGGATACAGTTTATGATGAAAATGAATGAATCTTTCCCTCATTTACGAATTCGAATTAACAAGGAAATAAAACTAGAGCTATGACTTGAATATGCTACCAGCAATTTCAGGTGAGAACGAATTTCAGGTGAGCACCATTCAACAACCAATTTCAGCTGAGCGTCAATGAGAGTACCAATTTCAGGTAAGTACCGAAAGTAAGTTCACTTCATAAGATGCAGTTGATTTACTAGTTATATTAGTCCATTGAAACGATACGCTTTTATTCGCTAAAGTTTTTCTCCTTTCTATCAATTAATAATTATTCTCATTTTGAATTATTCATACCAATTCCGGTTATCACTCACACCAACACCGGCTATCACTGATATCATTATCGGTTATCATTGATACCATTATCGGTTATCACTGATACCAATATCGGTCAACATTTGCACCAATGTATGTCATTTACACCAACAGCAATTACGGTTTATACGACCATCGCTCATCATTTATTTCAAAGTATATGATTTATCATTTACATCAGCATCTGTTATCATTTATACCAACACAAATCATTTATACCACTTTCGCTTGATTTTTTTTAAATCCGAAATTAAGTTATTCGGATTGAATTCTAATTGTTTAATTGATCGTTCCACCGGAAGACGAATATTTTCTCGAGGATTTTCTCTTCGATGAGTGAAATAAAGTTAACCAAAAGAATAACGATTTTAGACTAAAGCTGCGATTTGACTATGCTATTAGCAATTTCAGGAGGGTATCATCACTCACTTATCAATTTCAGGTAAGAAGGGATTTCAGGTGAGTACTAATAAGCAAAATAAACTCAACTAAAAGAAGGGTGATTTTAAAACGATTGGAACAAATTATAAATGGTTGAAAAAAAAAAGAAGAAGAAGGCTCTTCAATGAAAATTTGTATCATTCAAAGATGGATGTAAAGATTCTCTTGAAATCCCCACAAGATATAACTTTGTCCCCTTGAATAAAAATGGGTATTAATTAGTTATTATATTATCAAAAAGACTAATTTTAATAACTTTTATTTTATTTAATTTATTTAATAATAATAACTAATAACTTAATAAAAACGTTGAATCGATTTTAGTATATATTTCATCATATATTATCGTCTAATTCAACTTTTTGAGCTAATAAATTCCTTCCGCAAATGTAGTTCGCTTATCTCTCTAAATCCTTTCATATTCGGCCTACTTTATTTTGTTGCTTTCTAGGGATTTTTCTAGGACATAATCCAATTTTCTAGGGAGTAGGTAGCTCAGCGGGTAGAGTCTTCGCCTCTTAAGTGAACAGACCCGGGTTCAACACCCGGCTGATTTACCAACAGATCACCAGAATGCTGATCACCAGGCGTTCCTCAAATCTAGTCACAACAACCATGTGTGGGCATGATTGTCAGCTGCATCGATAAGGAATCGATGAAACTATAGCTGCGTTTATATCTTCGTAATTTTCTTGTTGAATTCATCAGCTTATCATTTCAGCATAAAAATTAATTTCACTCACTTCTCAAGATCAGATTGTTTAGCATTTTAATCGAACTTGATTCGGTTTTTTAATTTCATTACTTTCCATTTTTTAATTCCCCTCCCCCCATCCTCCCATGCCTAATGAAATCACTAGTCGATTCTCTATGAGTCGATATTATTTCTACGTAATTATTTCAATGGATAATAAAAGTTTTAATATTATTTGAATAATTCACGCTACAACTGAAGAACATTGAATAATTAAACAACCTATTTATTTAAAATATTATTTATTCACTTAAATTTTTTCGAGAATTAATCATTCGTACAAAAAACGGAAAAAAAGAAGCACGAAAAAGATGAAAAATTTCAGATATAAAGTGAGTGTATACCTGAAAATACGTCCGTTAGCAATCGTATGTAATTCGGGCATTTCGATTGGTAGTGTACAAATTCGATTACCGGCTTGCTTCATGATTAGCATAAGAGCAAGCCGATAGGCGCCTTGTTGAAGATGTAACTTAACTAAATTCGGATAACAATAGGTGTTCCGTGAATCGACGCGTAGTGCCTTTATTAGATCTAAATTCGAACGATCCACAAAAAATATTCGGCAATCCTGAAAAATAAATATAAATAAATAAATAAATAAATAAATAAATAAATAAATAAATAAATAAACAGTCAACGTCACTTTTTGTGTTTTGATCTAACAAAAAAAAAATTTTCTGCTAGATATTTTAATTAAATGACACCAATGTTTTTTTTTGTATTAAATCGATAATCACTGCATTCCTCTATCAGAAAACAGCATCGTTTGAGCAAATTTGTGAAACTCAATGAAAAATATTTACTAATCGAATAAATTAATTATTTATATTTCCATTTTTTATTGATTTTTTCCGCAGATTTATTTCTACAAGAGTGCAACGTAGTCGTATTTGACTATATCATCTCTTTAGTGCTAAATATTACGATTATATCTGCCTATAGGCTATATACACATAGAAATATTATTAATCTATCAATGTGTTATTGTCCATATAATCAACTCTTCCATTGAATCTCAAAAATTTGCTTCATATAGAATATACAGATTCAATTATCAGACGCTGTTATATAGGTCTAGATGCGTATATGCAAATGTGCTATATTATGGGGCATTTTGCTATGATTATAGCTTAAAGAGCCAAAATACGCTCGCAGAAGCATCACGACCTGAGCCGACGCATTAAGAAGGATTTATAGCAGTAATAATCAATCATATTACAGTTATTATTTATTATTGAAAATGGTTGAGAATTAAATTTATGTCTATATGATTTGTGGCCACAAATAAATTTTATTTAATTCTCGATGTAAAATTATTAGGAAGCTATAAATAGGGGAAACTCGTTTGTATTAAGGGAGGAGGGTATCGACTCACAAAAAAAAATCACAATCAGTAATATTGCTAACTCATTCATCGTTATAGTTTTGCTACTATGCGATTAGTCGTAAATGAGCTCCGACTAGACTCTTCGACTCCGTCTTGCTGAGCCATTCCGACTAGTATGCTCATCAAAACGTGAGCATTGGTACGTAGCCGGATTCACTTCTTTAGTGCAACAGTGATGAATCGACTCTTGAGTATTCAATGGGCAGCAAGAGACGAATCTAAGTCCACCCTTCCTACGACGCTAAAATTTCATCTAAGCGGAAGTAGATGTGATAGTGAAGAGAGATTTTTCATTCGTGATGAATTATTTGATGATTAAAGTAAAGTAAAATAAAGCAATAATAAATATGCAAATTTATGCTATGCACCTCTATAGAATATGCATCTTTGATCTCTCAATTGATTACATCGTCAATTATTATTGATTACATAGACAGATTCAAAAGAATTTAAATACAAGACTAATTCATAATAAAATTTTCTTCATTGAATTAATCTTCTTATTATTTTTATCTTTCAATAATTTTATTTCGACATTTCGATATCATTCTTATCTTTCGACATAATTTATCATCTTATTATAATTTCTTTTAGGTCCAAATTTTCATTAGTGTTTTCCTTAGTCCTTAGGCTAAGCAAGTAAGAACTTGAAGAACTTGAGGAACTTATCCCATGTATCGTCTCATATCATAATGGAATTAAAGAGCATTTTCATTCAAGTATTAACAATTAAATTTCAGTGTAAAAGAAGAAAAAAATTCGAATAAATGGAATCTTGAAAAACGTTTTTAAGGAATCTTTAAAGTGGACGATAGGATTATGGTGGAAAGCGAAGGCTAAATCGGCGAAGAATACTGAAAATGTTCGGTTGCTTTAGGGATCTACCTTATCGAATAAGCATAGACGCTAATGAAAGAGGTCTCTTTAATTGAAGTACTTGCTAAAATATGAATAGCAATAAAATATTCAGCATTTTATTATTGAATTAAAACCGGTCAAAGCAATATTCACTTAAAAAAAGAATGGATGCGCAGTAAGTTGTTGAAAAGAACAACAACAAAGGATCAATAAGCCTAATCCATGAATGAAGAGAATAATAAGCAAATATATCAATAAATAGTCAACTTGTCATCATCGCTTGGAAACTGCAATTCTAAACATTAGTAGGAATGATTTTAGACAATTTTTTGGGGGGAGGGGGGGGGGGAAGCTTAATAAGTGCTACTATTGGAAAAACTTATTGAAAAAAAAAGCTTAATAAGCATTACTATTGGCGAAGCTTATTGAACAAGCACAAGCAGCTTTCGTATCAATTGCTTAAAGGAAGCCTCTTTTTTGCGCTATTCATTTCCGTATGATAAAGTGGAGGATTGTTGACATAAGAAGTGAACAAAAAAAAAGAGTGCAATAAGATAGGTGTACCTCAATCTTTCAATGCATCGATATCTCTCTTAAAAATTATTTCTTTTATAGGATTTTCTCGAGGAAAATATCTTATAATTAAGACACACTTATGTGTTTCACCCTCACCGATAAACTCACAATACCTATATGATTCTATGAACGATGAAGCAAAGGTACCTACCTATACGATTCCATCGACTAGAAGATCGAGATACCTGTGTGCTTCCGTCAACTATAAGCAATTAGGATAGCTATCCGATTCTACGATCGATAAAATCTGAATACCTATATGATTCTCCGAAAAAAATGAAATCAAGACGCTCAAATGATTTTGTGGAGCATGAAATCTGGGCAGTTCCCATTGATTCTATTGAGTAATAAAAATTCGAATACCTGTGTGATTCCATAGACGATAAAATCGTCACGAATCTGCGCAAGAAAACGATTCGTCTGTATTGTGAGTCGATCGTTTTTTTGTAGAAAGGCACTAACAATGAGCGTTGACGATATAATAATATATAGAAATAGAAAGGAGCAATCGGATGCGCATGTCCTCATGTCGGAAGTAGCATCGAGCGCATCTGAACACATCGATTGCTGCCACCAACAACAAAACAAAAAATTTGCTCGTCGCATCAATGCAGTTGCGCAGAAATAAGTTTTCAAAAAAAATAAAAAATAAAAAAATAACGCGATCCAAATTTTTAGCATTCAAACTACGAAAGCATAGATCACTACTGATATACGTAGATTACGATGGCAAACACAAATAAAAATAATCGATAAAGGCGCATTTGTCAATTGAGTATTGGTGCATCTTTCAACAGTATGTAACGAAAGAATGCAAGAAAAAAAAGATAACCTTACTGCAGTAATATTTCCTAGCTTTGTGCATTTAGAAATTTCATATAACTCGACTATTCCAATACAACTCGACAACTGAAACGAAACTTCTGAACGAAATTTAAACGAGGCGCAGCATTAGATGTTCATCGAAGGTTGAGCTTTCAGTTATAAATATCTCAAGGCTTTGAATAGCTCAGAAAAGCGAGTTGAAAAAAAAGGAAGAAGAAAACCTGTCAGGTAAGCCGGTAAGATGCACATGTGTGGTGTTCAGTTTCGAAACCGACCGGTCACATAAATATACTAAACTTCTTATGGTACTCTTCACCTGCGAAATTGTTCAGCGCAAATGGCTAACTGTAAATCGTAGCTATAAATTATGGCCAACCGGTTATAAATTGCCCAGCCAGCCGAAAAAGAACCCTCCTTCAAGCCATCCGATTGTCCAATAAAGTGGCACGATTGAGACCCTCCTATTCCTTAAATTTCCGTCCAGATTCACAGTCTTATAATTTGGTAATTGAGTACGCTATATACGCATAAACACAGTGCAGAATTGACGACTACACACATACACACATCACTACGCACACACGGACACAGACAAGGGCATACGGATGAACACGTGTATATCGTACTAATGCTTAAGCGCACAGACACACAGACGTAAGCAGAACATGCAAGGACAACGACAGATACAAGCAAGTACGCAAAGACATGCGCAGACAGAGGCAAGAAAAACACGGACATACACGCATATACACGCATATGTGCGTGTGCACACAGACTTGTGTACGTATATATCACATCCGCACGGATACATATATTGACGATATTGTGATAGCTGGAAAATTTGCAGGGAAGTAAGCTTTTGTAAAACTATCAAAATAAATCATTGATTAAAAAACAAGGTAGATACTCCTCACAACGAATTTTAGAATGATTTATTATGGCTTTATGCGACGTAGTGATTCACTGATAGCGCTAGATAGTGGAAAAATTCGACTGCATTTTGATGAATAAGTGGTTTTTGAGTGTTGAGTTTATGTAATAAATAAATAAATAAATAAATTAATTTTAGAAAAAAAGAGTGCATAATTATTTGAGTTGGTCATCGTCCATATAAGGAATGGCCATACCTAATGACCGCATAGATGACCGCAAGACGATATGAAATCTTCGGAAAGTATAGTGTTATATGCCTATAACACTCCAAGTTCCTGTTAGGTGAGCTCAGGTAAGCGTTTGGCAGGCAGGTGCAAAATGCCTGTCTTATTTTCTTCTCAAATGGAGAGTCGAATAACTTCTAAAAGATGCTTGGATTGCTTAGCTTTAAATGGTATTATTTTAGTGAATTTCATATCTACAATCTATGACGCTCAATTATTGTATATTCCTGGTGAATGAGGTGATGTCCTTTTGATTGCGATCTCTGGAAGGGTTTATTCTTTGGTTGCTTGATTTCACAAGTTGCTCGTATCGGAGCAAAAGTGATATTGATTTTGATGCAGAAAAAAGGACGATTTTTAGCGGATGCTACATCGATAAGAGGAAATGAACGTCCGCAAATAAGAATTCTGTGAATCTAAAACGACTATGCCAAACGACCGTGCCAAACTGCCGTGTCAAACGACCATGTCAAACCACCATGTCAAACGACTATTTCAATATGACTGAATGCCCTTTAAGTATATATTTTGCATATCAAAACACTATGAAGGCCTCGTTGGTCAATGCGATTTTTAAATGCTTCCTAGCATAAACCACCATGATGTTTAAGCTTCTTTAATAGATGATGCTTTGTTTTTTGTTTGTTTTTATTTATTTTAATAAATTAAAATACGACGATGATACTCCGCCGAAAGATGAATGAAGCTGCCGAGGTCATGATCAACATCCTGAAATCCTGGCAATGATCAATCAATAAAATTAAGATTCATGCGGAAAGATTAGATTTATACAGAAAGAAAAGAGAGCTTGATTATCGTTAAACGAAGTGTTATCCGGCAGCATCTTCAGATGAGGAGTCCGGTAATACTTCCCGACGAGGAGTCCGGCAATAATTTTAGACAAGGAATCTGGCAGCACCATCAGATGAGGAGTCCGGAAATAATTTTAGACGAGGACTCCGGCAATATCTTTAGACAAGAAATCCGGCAGCACCATCAGATGAAGAGTCCGGCAGTCCTTTCCGCTAAGGAGTTGGGCTTGTAACAGTGCTTATAGCGATGTTTTTAGCCGGCATAATATAAGCCGACCTACTAATAGGAGTTTATAATTGAAGTTTTTTCCAAGCCATTGCTCTAAAATGGGCTCGAAACTAAAGAACTTTTTCGACACGGCTCTAAATTAATTCATTCTACGCATAATACTAGAATCATATCAATGGATGCGATAAGCTCAACATAGGCATCATAAAGATATTTCCTCGAAGAGTCATAACAAAGACAAAAGCATCTATATCAGCTGAGCAATGATATTTTCAAGATTCATGAGTAATTTTTGAAAGAACCGTAGGTGATAATCGAATAAATTGTGATTTATTGTTGCAATGGAATGATTCATTCCCATCATCTCAATATTATCGAAGAGACAAAGTATTTACCTAACTTGAAATCTATTGATTTGAGCTGTGAAATATATTTCAATTCAATTCCTTTACTTTAGTACTATTCAATTCATTGCTCATTCGCATTATTATTTACGAAAAAACGTAGCCTATAATACCTTATCTTATCGTAAGCAATTTAGAAGTCAACGAAAACAGTTATGTTGCCATGATCTCAATAGACAGTTCCACGATAATATTTCACATGATTTTATTATTAATCTTACAATTGTAACTTAAGGATAGCTCGTCATCCTAGCGGATCATGATATGTGCCGTTCGCGCTCTCGAGTCACATGGCTCATGGAATTCAACAAAGAACATTTTTGTGAGTCTTAATCCCAGTCTAACATCTCTCGGCGAGAGAAGACAAAATTGCCTAGTTAAATTGCCCAAGTTTAAACAGACATGTTTATCAAAGCATTCCTTGATTCCTGAAAATTTATAGCGCAGAAAAAAATATTGATTCTTGCTAACAATAATTCCCCACCAATAGCTTAAAAATAGGCAGCTAGATTATCGATTGGTTTTAAATAGTTGAATTATTTCATAATTGTTGGCTTATAAAGAAAGATAGCATCTCAAAGAACATTTAATGAACCTGCCTCCCTCTTACCCCTCCTTCCCCTTTCCTCCGTCACTCCCTTTTCTCCTCCTTCTCTCAATCCTTTCTCTTCCAATTCTTTATGTCTCTATAACTAAAGTCCGTATCATTATAGAAAGGAATGAACAAAAAAGAAGAAGAGGAACCCGGCTCAAAAGCAGAGCGTAAGGGTAAATACTTGATCAGATTCTCTCAATAAGACTTTCAGTAGCGAAATTTATTTCTAACCGTTGTAAAAAAAATTTAATGCCTCATCTATGGAGATTTTCTCGATGTAATCAATGATGTACCTCGTTGTAGATTGCACTCAAAATGAATTCAATTGGGGAAGCTCTTTGATGAAGTGGTTGTTCGTGCTCAAGTGGGCACTAGTAAATTCTGTTCCACTCTCTCTCTCCAATACTATCAATAAATCTTTCCTAGATTGAATGCTTGCAATTCCTGATTGATGCAATATAAGAAATTTTTTTCCATTTATTTTAATGATGATTTGTCTACTGCATCAATCGTAGTCATCGTGCTTAAAGTTTCATTCGTATGGACTTGCAAAAATTTTGCAAAATGCAATAATATTGTATATATNATATATATATATATATATATATATATCTATATATATATATAGATATATATATATATATATATATATATATAATTTAAGTGCATTGTTGTTTCTGCCTTATAGATTTTTTTATCACATTTGCCTTACCGCTAGTACGAATAATAATAAGTCGACGTCAGGCAACAATAAGTGAGTAGACTCCAGGTTACATGACTAGACCTAAGGTCACAGACCTCAGGCTACATGAATAAGCCTCAAGCTACAATATGTGAGTGGACCTCAGGTCACATTAAGAAATTCCTGCTTTCTATTCGTACAAATAATCAAAATTTATCTATTTCAAATTTTTACATGACATTTATTTCTTCATTATCCTTTAATTAATTCCAGAATTTTTTTATAAGCAATCAGGAAAACGCGCCAGGAAGGCAACATGTTTGGACATATTTGCGCTATTCACTAAAATAGAATCTATTCCGACGAAATTCACTAGCGCTAAGTGACCGTATGGATAGTTCCCCCAGTGCCACTGCAAATATGGCCATAATTGGCATCCAATATTTTTATGTGGCCACAATTGCCATAATTGGCCATTATTGTCATAAATATGGTCAAATACAACTGGGGATCGATTTCTGAAGACGCCTAATATTCGACGTCATGGGTGTTCTCTATAACCGTCGACTCTCTAGATACCTTTCGCAAAAATAAGACTGTCTGTATCAATATGAAATTACTAATGATTCGACGCTATAGTTTCTCTTCAACGATATTTTAAGCGCTATTTAGTGATAAGCGTCAACGATAGAAGCTACAACTTATCAGCAACAAAATGCTGTACTAATAGAAGCTCTTCAATGAGGTTAAAATCTCCAAAACTACCCTTAAAACTCTATGGAAATTTCTTTTTCACGCGATAAGTGATGTGAAAAATTATTGCATGTTGAAAAGAACAAATTCCAACTGAATTTAATCATTAATGCCTCTAAATCTTTAAAAATTCAGTAATATCGTCAAACACTGCTAAGCGATATTACTGAATTTTGAACTGCTCAAATCCAAGCTTCTGGTGTAGGCGATCGCTAAGCAAGATCGTTCCCAACTTCAAATTGCTCTCTTTCAATATTATTATAAGTTTCCGGAAATGCCTAAAAGATTTTTTTATATGGAAGAAAGAGAGAGTCACAAAGATTATAAGAGATCTTCCGATAAAAAAAGAGAAGCGAAAAAAAACTTTGCTCATTTTTGCACGTTTATGAGAAAGAAAAGAAAGAAAGAAAGAAAGAAATAAAGAAAGAAAGAAATATATGGAAAGCATTCCGATGTAATGATGTCGACTTCAATATCGACTATAGATGGTGTTTGTAGTTGTGTGGTTAAGTCGGATGTCAAACTACTAATCTTAGTGCTTCATCAATTTGAGATGATACACTCGAATAGAGGAGATGTTTTTGCGCAAGAAAAAAGAAAGGAAAACGGGATTCGACTAAAAACAGACTCTTCAAGTGTTATACTTGAGGCAATTTCACCTCACTCATGTTAAGCCTTTAAAGAGCTCAACGAGCTTAAGTTGTTTTCCTTATGGAAAGTGTTGCTTTCGCATAAAATTGTCTTTAATAAGCAAAATATCAATGAATACTCAAAAAAAAGTAAGTGATGCTTGTATTGCAGAATTGACTTAAAATATGGAATTGACATACAATAAAGGAATTCACTCATTCATTTAAATTGCTTTATTCAACCATAAAGAAACATCCATTAGTCAAGATATTCAAAAATGAAAGCATTCAAATATTGTCAATCTGGTAGTGCTGATACAATACCGGACCGAGGCGATTCACATATTAATAATTTACTGGTTGGCCATCTATTCCACTCATGGAGGATAAGTCAAGCTGGGCTGATTTCGCTTTGAAAGCATTTAGATTTCTGCCTTCCACAATGGCAGCTAATAGTTGATTCCATAGGTGAATGAGTCGAAAGGAAAATGAACTTAACATATCCACTTAATATAGAATACACCTAATTGATCGAAAATAAAATTATTTATAGCAATTAATCGGCTAATTAAAATAACTCATAAAATGAATAAACAAACAGATAAATAAATATGTATGTAAATAATATTACATAAACATTATTTTCTTCTTATTTCTTATTAATCGACGCCCCATACGTATATACTGAAGAATATCCACCTATCATCGTGGTGTTGCTACTTCATTTAATTTAAGATTAGACTAACAATTATGAAAGATTACTTGAATAATTCGTAGAATATAGGCAAATTCTTTGGCATATTTATTTACTCGTAATTGCTTTCCACGGCGATCGAATCGTTTTATGGATAGACAAATATTAAGAGTCCAATTTAAGATTTGATTTATATATCTAGAATATTTCCACATATACGATTAGATGCCTAAGATGCATCGCATAGATGTGAATTGGTAATAACATCAAGCAAAAGAATTCGATGTATTTCAGAGGCAAAACACAACGAAACGAAAATCCGGATCGATTCATCAATTGCTGCATAAATCAGGTGAAACTTGCTAGCAATCAGCCTTCTTCCTCTTCATTCCTCATCTCATTCCTCTTCCTCATCCTCCTCATCTCTCGCCTATCCTCTCCATCTCCCATCTCTTTCGGAAAAAAAAAAAACAACAGCAACTCATCATTTCGTTCTCTTCATTCGTTATCCTTATCGAAGTATAAGTGATGCTTCATAGAAGCATCAAGCACTTACTCTTTATAAGCGTAAACTTCACCATTGTCTAGCTAGGCTAGCTAAAGCTTCATCGATTGCCGTTTTCTTTTGCGTCTGTCGAAAGTTGGTTTTTTTTTTCTTTTTTCATACACATTTCACTCGGTGAACAATGCAGCGCAATAAGATGAGGAATCGATGTGCAAAAGCGCCATATAGCAAGCAAGCATTTTAACTATTCATAAGATTGTTTCTATTCAAATTGTGCAGAATATTTATAAAGTTTTCTATAATAATTCATTTGTGATTTTATTTCTAAAATATTATCGCTAAATAATCATTGATAATTTTGCGGAAAAATTCACTGATATGATAAGATTCGATCTTTGATTAGGCATAATACAATCGTTAGAGCAGCAACTCTTTGATCGTAGCATTTCCACCTTATTAGATTCGATTTAAATCATAATTTCCGCCACCGCGAAGGAAAATTTGCGTGAGTACGAAGTTCGAGATTGTACCACACGTTCTAAATTTCAGGATCTTTAGAACCTCAGGAAGGATATGAACACAACGATCGAGAGTTTCAACTTAAGTTGGAGCTTAAAATTTCCGCACTTAAGATAAGCTACCTTCCGGTATTGATACATGTTTCATCCCAGTGGTGATAGGATGGAAGAATGGTCATTGATATAAAATGGTAATATTTAAATGTAATGTCTACGATATGTCATGACTAGCAGCTTTTCATCAATCACTAGAAAAAAAATATCGACTATTGAGATGATTGATGCTATAGATGCTTGATTTCTAACAAATGTTAGAGGGTGCTCTTGCTTGCATGTTAAAGATTGCTAAAATAAATTGAGTTATACTCAAAATTTGCTCCTTTTTTCTATATTTTTGCCTTAAATATAGCAATAAAAACAAGTGTTTTCAACGATATTTAAGGTGAATTTCCGAGGGGAAAAAAAAGTTAGAGTGCTTAAATTCTTCCAAATCCTCATCACAAAGAAAAAAAATACCTCAAATTCGGATGTCTTCTATAAGCATATAGAAGCATTTTGATGCGACTTGAAGCTTTGAAGCTTACATCCATCTAAAGCTCACATCAACGGAAATAAGCTCATATCACCTATTCGATAGGAAAAGTTTTGTCATTTTCTTGAAGAACAATCCATTTTTTTAATGGATGAAAGCTTCGGAAAAAAAAGCTTAAAAAGAATTAAAGATTTATTGATGCGAAACATTAGCCGTTTCTTGGTTAAGCCATTATCGAATAGTCGTCGATAAGATTTCAATCTGTAAAAAATTTAATGCCATATTTTATTGTATTAATTAATTTGTAATGAAAATTTCCACTGAAATAATTATCTGTGATTATCGACTGATAAGCTCCTATTGATTTGATTAACGAATTGATAAGTTGCAACGGCTCTAGCATAGTGAAAAAATGGCCATAAACGCTCTATGTAAGTAATGAAATCTGAATATACAAGCGCAAAAAAGGTCGAATCGAAAAAAAACAGCAAATGAAAGAAATGAAGCAATTCTGCCCATTCTATGATATTTTCCAACAAAAGAAAAAACCGATGGTGACAATGCTATCATTCCTTTAAGTGATCTCTGCCTCTCTCCCCTTTCTTCCCCCCTCCCCCCGACATTCCTCCCGTCTCAACAAAAAAAGAAGCTGCAAAGTGCTATAAATTATGAAGGGTCTCTAATTACTCTAGGTCATGCCCTCTAATTGTTTTAGGTCATGGCTTGCCTTACCCATATATGAGCTATACAAGATGCAAGACCTTGAATTATTCGCTTATGGAAAAGCAAAAATGTGGCGCAAGTGTCGCTTCGACGTTTGCCTTACTCAAATATGTGGCGTGAAAACTGCACGACCAATCTATTTCAATCCAATCAATAAAGGCAAACAAAAAAAGCAACACAAAGAGATTATAATCCCCAAGAAGGTCGATTGTCGTCTTCGTAAAAGCTATGAAGAACAAATACTAAGAATTATCGAATAGACAGACTAGTGATAATGAATGATTTCTGTGAAAGAAGCGAAGTTCAATGTAGTGGAAGATTTTGCATAAATTTGCTTTAAAAAAGAAAAAAAACTTCTTATTATTTATTATATTATATTGTTTGTTTCATATGAAATTGATGAACACCTTTATTTAAAAATAAAGAAACTATGGCATCAAATGCCCAATAGGATTACTATAGACGGAAGCCTATACATATCACTTGATCACTTGATTGACCGGACTGTCGAACGTCGATGACGCTGCCGGTCACAATGCGCTTCCATTAGGGTACTGAGGCCTGTGGTTTTGCATTGTTGTAGCCAATAAGTGACGCCACCCCGCTGGCCAGGCGAGCAGGCCACTTATATATATATGTATATATATACATATATATTCAGTTCGGAGTTTCGGTTATTCGGAGTTTCCTTCTCCTAGCCTTTCTTCTTCCACGAAGTACCTGCAAGGCAG
>JAARMF010003061.1:0-22577 GCA_022844705.1 Toxascaris leonina
AAAGAGTATCGCTTAGGCTAATGCTTGTGAAATTTACAAATTATGCGCTCAGATAACTCTTCTGATTCCATAAGAAACCACTCAAACATCGCCTTTAGGATTTCCGAGCACTTTAATCATATCGGATCTTGTGGCGAGTGAAAGTGCTCACAACTCCAAAAATGCCCAGGTCACAATTGTTGAAGGATTGCAGCTCGGTATTAGTTTGTAGAAGTATTACTAAAAATGACTTTAAATTATCTGCCCTCTTGGATAGCCACAAACATCTGCCAGTTTGAGTCATTCGAATATAAAGGTGGCAGAAATTTTTCGAAAACTTAGTGAACTCTTTTCACTGACGAGGTTGGTGTATTTATCCATCAGGTGTGGAAGCATTTTTTCTACTGGTTTAAATAATGTACAGAAGATGATCTTGCTGCTTTGTCGGTTTTTTTCTTGTTTCTTTTGAGGCTGGCTTCGTTCATATTATTTACTCGTTTGCGGAATATTGTCTGTGAAGAGAGTACGCCATATGGTGGAGTTGGAATTGTGTCTTGTATAATAATGAAGTTATATTAGCGGTGAGATGCGCTAAATTTATGCCTATTTATTTGTTCTGGTTGATTGATTTCGCATCAAAAGATTGAGTGGGAATAGTTGTCTTAGAAGGTTCAGATGACGCATGGTCAACGAATTGAAATCAACGATGATTCAACTACGTCGCGAGAGAGATCACTCAGCGATCGTTGTCAGCTAGCAAAAATATTAGAATTCAGACAGCAAACACTATCGTCGTGATAAAGATGTGCGTTGAAATTGTGGCGGCTAAGACTGTTGAGGATATTGTCAAGAGGAGCTAGACAAGCGATGGATGAGTGCTACATTGAACGGTGTTAAGGAAAGGTGAGAAGAAGAAACGAGGGATGTGGGTGATGGATGCTTCAGATAACCGTCTACTACACGACAGGAAATTGTTGAGAGGTTATGGGTTGGAGATCAGCATCATCTTTTGAAAATCAAGCTCAGAAACTGATGCTCAGGAAGCAACAGTGCAAATTGGCGTTGGTTTCGTAGGTGGAAATGCGACGAAAATACTTATGGATGGAACCGATGTTGTATTCAACCTCAGCAATAATACAACTTCACCATTCAGTAGAAGCAATTTATTATGGCGTTGAGTCATGTTCAGCAGCATCTTTGGACGCTGTTCATTTAACTTTATGGAAGTTGATTATCAGTCTATAACTCACGACGCTATTCTATAGATCATTGTCAACACTTTGACGAGCTGTTGTTTGGCACACTATTGATCTATTATAGACGACATTGTTAAGTTGGTTGCAATTATACTTTTTGTTATTGTTTTATCTATATTGAGATGCCGCTCTATTTATCATTCCTCTTTTTCTGCATGCCCGAAGAAATCGTATATTCAAATGATAACTCATATTTACTGAAATTTTAGTTGTTTTACGTGAAGGCGATCTGTCTGTTGTACTACTGAGCTGACCCAATTCAATTCCAGTTGATGACATCGGAGGTAGTTTTGATTTTGGCTTTCGACTGAAGTTTCTGTCAGTTGCAGCTGTGTTGTATTGCAGGTCAGAGGTGAAATAGGTATGTTTCAGCGATGATATGGTTGACCTTTTCAACCGATCGTTCGTGAAAATTTTTGTCAAAGAGAAGCAACATTTTGCGATCAAATGTTCTGCTGCAGTTATTTCAGGTGCAATGAGTACTTCTTTTCAGTGCCCAAAAGCACACACACTGGATTTAAGAATCGTCAAAGAGGTGCACACACTCGACTTCAAACTGAATAACGTAAAGATCATGGATAAGTGGGCGAAGGATAAAGAGATAAAACAGTTTGATATGTGCAAAATTCTTGTGTTGGCTTATGGTGCCGGCTTCATACTCAACCGCTGGATTCTTCTTTGTAAGTGCGATCCCTATGAAGTTTCTTGCAAAGGTGGAGACCAAGAGGGGAGGGGGGAGGAGGTGAGGTGGGAGAAAGGCGTCAGTTTCGCTGATAAAATCGCAACTTACATCGCTTGGGCTTATTATTATTGATTTTACTTTGTTTTTTTATTTAGTAATGCTAAGTACGGTAGATTCTTTCGACTTTATTGTTGTAGTAAGGCACCTTAGACGAGGCTGAAAAAAAACGAACTGGAATTATAGCTTTTGCACGTTAATTGTCCTAGGCGGTTTTTTTTTTTTTTTGAGTCTTTTGCACAATAATTGCTGATGGTTCATTCCAGTATTTCACCTATTCTGTTTGTTTGATTGCTCACTCATCTTATTTAACGTTTTCCTGTTCCATTGGCATTCGCACAATTGAAAAATCATTCATTTACTGCCCATTACTCACAACAAAATTAATGTTAAATTTATTTGCATCATCCTGATTGTGTTCATTCGCGATAATTCCCTCATAAACTACAAAGGAAACTTGAGCATTATCCATAGCAGTCAGTGCCACTGTATTAATCGAAGCGCTATCTAGATGATGAGCTTGAAATATTGTGAGTGTTTACTAAGTTCTTTGAATGAGTTAATTTGCAGTCGATACAGCAGATGCGTGTCGTATGTGGTGTCAAGGAGTGCATCATCTGATGATGGATACTGTGTCGGCAAGTCACACTCTTATTGTTGAGCGGTGGTTGCGAAAGGAGTTCTATAACCTTATGGATCCCAATACACAGTGGTTTGTTTTGTTTTTCTTCATTCGTTCATATTCTTGCGATTTTCAACCTCGAATTTAACACGTTGAAGAGAGTGGACGGAAACTCCTGACGTGAATGTGACTCTCTCTTCCTCTCTTTCTGTTGTGTGAATGACGTCGTCATGTCCAAAGCCTCGTTCGTATTTCCGCCTTCGAAAACTTTGACAATTTGAACTTATTGGCTGCGTTTAGGAGTTGAAAATATGAATTGCTTATACGACAGGCCTTTCCGCATACCTCCAGTCTTTTTTAAAATACGGCCGATCACTAGCGTATGGTTTCATCAGTGAGAGCTATTCGCTTATTTTGCATTTTCAGCTGAGGTTTGATGTGGTGTATATGTCGGAAATTGCCTGGGAAATTTTGCTGAAAGCCTTGGTTTCAGAATAATTTGTATTTTTCGAGGTCATTTTTTTTTCAATATTTTCATTGGTGAGATGTGTTAAGAAGATAAGGGGAATCGTCTGTTGGTAACAAAGGTGAGCTTGAGTTTGTATTTTGTAGGATGTGCGCCGACGATATACCTCCAGTTTCGTCAGTTACTACTAGAACACTGAAAGTGAAGAGGCTTCTAAATTTTTAAGTGAGATTAATATTGCAGATTGAAATATGTCAGTAAAATGAATGCAGCGGATGCGTTTCAAATGCAAGCTGTGATATAATGAAATACACGAACGAAGGTTGTGATGTATTATTTGTGACGATCAATTTTCTTTGAGGTGTTTAACCGATTTTTCAGTGTTGCAATGAAGCACATGAAGCCATTCGTTCAAACGAGCTTGCAGTTCAAAGTGCAGTCCAAACAACTTCAGGAAATCACCGAGGTAGGTTTGCTTATTCTCGAGTTATTTACTAACACGCTACGGAGTCCGTATTAATGAGGTACCGTCTCTACTGACTCATCTTTAGTCGTACACGTGAAACAGCTCATGCGGCAATTGAGGCTCCCAAACGACCTGCTTGCAAGAGGTCGATTTTTATTTTTATTTCGCGATCATTGTCCGATCGTTGTTTTGCCGTTAGCAGAAACACATCGTATAGCATCACATCTCATCCGGTGTGGATGAAGCGCCTTGTTTTTATTCCAAGCTTCACAGGTATTTCTGTTGAGCGTGAAAGCAAATTTCGACCACACGTGTAATCGAGCATTGCTTTATTCTTATGACTGGGATCAGCATGGTTTTGCATTAGTGTTTCGCACGTATCAATTAGAGATGTGGAGTTGAGAGTATTGATGACAAAAATGAAACCGCAGTGGATATCGAAGCGTAGCCTCACGAACGGATCGCTGTTGAGTGTATTTCGGTTCACTATAAATTGGTTCACTATAAATTGCGACATTAGTAGTAATATCGAGCATCTAGCATATGTGTTGTTGAGCTTCTCATCGGTTTGCATCTCACTTTCTTCGATGGCTTTTTTCACCTTTATCTGATTTCTTTAATTGTTTCTTAAGAAATGAAATCCAATAAGTCACCGATTTACTGAAATCATCAACCTTCTATTGAAAGGAAGTCATTATGATGTCCCACGGGGTGGATTGCATGTTGTTTATTTAAGCTTCAAACTGCTATGTTCTCGACGATTTCGTACGTTATGATTTCAGGAAGAAATGAACTACGATGCGTTTGCAACAGCATATCGAAAACTTATACATGTACATAGTGTAAGTTTAGAACATCTTGCAAAGAGTGCAAAACTCAAAAGGTGTGGAATTCATCCACATAACGAAAGTGTTCTGCTTGTTTGTTTGTTCGTTTATTTATCAATAACATTGCGGCTCATTATTACGAATTTCTGCTTTCTACACTATTTCATTCGTAAATATTTGCAAAAAAAAAAAGAGAAAAGAACTCAGCAATACGTTATTTCTAGC
Organism: Toxascaris leonina; assembly: GCA_022844705.1. NCBI lineage: Eukaryota > Metazoa > Nematoda > Chromadorea > Rhabditida > Ascarididae > Toxascaris > Toxascaris leonina. Next base: position 4,581 of record JAARMF010003061.1, read on the forward strand.
TACTTTAAATTGATTTTATGCATGTAATGTGCTCGATGGACAACTAATTCCTTTTTTTTTGTAGAGCTCGTCATTTCCGTCGTCGATCTTCCTCATGCAAAAAGCTTCAGTGGAAAAGCTTTCAATTTCTCTTCTTTGTGTGAATGGAGTAGATATATTTTGTCTCCGATCATGGAACTATTGACTTAGGCCTGAGAATAAAATCTCAACCATTTTATGGACCATAAATTTAAAATTTTTGTTCTCTGAGCATACCCATCAGCCTTTCTTTATTTCATAGTGCTTTCCCAAAGTGTACTAGTGGAATGCGGAATTCCTTTAGTGCTACGTGGGTCAGGTGAAACCACGCGGTGCATCTATCAATTCAGGAGACGGGGAGAGGGGGGAGGAGGTGGTGGCCTCATGGAATGTTCACCTCTTTATTTAGTTGGGGTTCGGTTTTTGGAAGATGAAGCCCACACAGGAAATGTTGATTTGTAGTGTGAGACAGCACGGGGGAGTCGCATTGACAATCCATATGGTCTCAATATATCGTCTATAAGGCAAGTGGACAGTATTTTGCCAGGCTATGGTGTGCTTTAGCGGTATATATTTCAGCTGTTTTCGGACCGTTTTTCTGCATACTCGGATGACGCCCTCAAAGTCAGCTTCAGCAACTTCCTTCGTTTCTTAAAGGATGTTCAAAATGTTCGTTTATTTGCCTTCTTTTCCATCTGTTCGTTTCTTTTCAAGTTCTATTACGTGTAAACCGAATTACGTATCAAGGAGAAAGATTCAACTTTCATTTCTAAGCGNCGATCACAGGTGCAATCTTTGGCGGATATTCTGGTCGATAAATACAAGATGTGGCCGAACATATCTCATTTGCTTTCTTCGTCTATCGTCGTTATCGATAAAAGTTCTTTTTAAGGATGAGATGGGAAGCTATCGAGAACGAGCAAGTGATTTCTTAAGACGGTATCTAAGGGAGCTAGATGCTTCAAGAGATGTACCAGAACCGTCGTTAAGCGTTCCGGAGGTACGTGAATCAGCGTCTATTTTGGTGTCATGCACAGTCGTAGTGGCCATGAGTGAGCGTTATCGAACTGCTTGGGACCACATGCTGCGTTCATTGCGATGATGCATTTTCCGACAATCCTCTAGTGGTTGTGAAGAGACTGAGAGGTTGGCGACGACGCTTTTGATGGCCCTTGAAGTGCAGGTGATACAATAAAGGGTAATACTTAGAATCGGGCAGAAATGATACCCGAAGCATTAAATGTGCAGCGTAAAGATTCTGAACGATCGTGCTGCATCTCTTTTGCTATGGGAAGGTTTGAGCTGAGCGTACTAGTGGACTGACTGCGAAAAATCTATTACGTCGTCGGTCGGGAAGATGGAGAATCGAGGCGTAATTGATGCTAATGTTCTTCTCGCTATTGACTGTTTTGGTTCGCCTTTTTTAAAAGAGAAAATTGATGCTTGAAGCGGACATCGAATCAATTATTTCGTAATAAAGAGTGCAGACATAACGCTATGAAGTTGTTCATGAAGTGCACAATTTCGCATCATCTAGCCTGAGATCGTGCCATAAATGCATGACGGTGGGTAGAGCGATTTTTTTGTGGGAATCAACCGCTGAGTCCATCATCATTGAAGTGCATTAGGGCTGTATGCTGCAAGCGATTTTGTGAGCGTTTAGCAGACTGCTCCCCGTTCAGATTATAGCGTAATTACGGCCTATGACTACATTCTAAGTGATGGGGATGTAAATGAAGCAAAAACTGTGAACAGATTTTTGATGTCAGACGAGCAGTACTTTGTGTGGTTATCTTTGCGCGTAGCTTTTCATTGGGCTATGTGGTAGCTTTTCATCGAATGTGTGATAGTTGTCCATTTTCCGCATCGAAGCTTCAGGAAGACTCGTGCGAATAGAGAAAAGAACCTCGCATACCCTTTCCTTCGAGTTTTTTCAAACCTGTTGTGCCGACCTATCCTTGCGGTTAAGCGGCATACAGGTGGAGATGGGGAAGCCCCCTGCGATTTTCGATGTTGATATGCTTTTCCGCGTAACAACAAAGACTTTTATTTCAGTTTTGCGATTTTCTTTTCTCGCGAGAGAACAGTGTGTGGGATTCGATAAACGAACGAGTTATACACGATATGAACCGACCGCTAAGCCATTATTGGATTGCTTCTTCACATAACACGTTTGTTTTACTCTTTCCTTCTTTTGGAAATTGTTTTGAAAGAAATTGAAGTTTTATCGTAATTGTCGTGTTTGGTATGCGATTGTTTTCATCATAGGTATTGAGATCCTTATTCTTCCAAGTGCACAGATAAAGGCGGAAATGACGCGACAAGCGACTGAATTCTGGAAGGAAAACGCAAGCCGGCAAAGGAAATAGTGCAAAAAAAAAGAGTGGGGAGAAGAAAATGAGAGCGAAATATGCCCTTTCTTTCGGCAAACCGATGAACAGCCTGCTCTAGTTGAACGAGAAAATGGAAAGACAAAGAGGAGCACGGGTAACGATGTCCTGTATTCGGAAGTGGAAACACGGCTGTTTTCTCTGCTCAAAGGGGGACATGCAGTGGTTGTTGTATGGGGGAAGGGGAGGGGGGAGAAGGGGAGCATAATACATGGACAATTTATTCGAAATTTTCGGTCGTGATAAGAATTGATTCAACCAAGCTNTGAAATTTTCAGTGATAAGAATTGATTCAACCAAGCTCAAGTTAAGGGGTCCTAAATCGGTTCATTTTCTTCGTGCAATTCTGCGATCATGGCCTGCGGCCGTCTAGAATTTTCTCGCTGTGCTGCACTTGAAAAGAAATACACGAACTTCGGAAACTGGTAAAGGAACTTTCAGCTATACCCGCAGAATATGACCAATCTAATTTTTACTGAAACTGATATAAACCTTCATCGCTGTTGATCGTTTGACCTTCGNGCTTGCAGAATATGACCAATCTAATTTTTACTGAAACTGATATAAACCTTCATCGCTGTTGATCGTTTGACCTTCGACCTCAGCGCACCCGACTATTCGAACTCCTTTATATTTTGTACTTATACAGGTTTTGTAGCTCTAGCATCATCTCTGTGCCTCGCTTATTAATGTGCTTAGCGTACAACGGCCAGTAGGGAGAACTATAAATGGTGAAAGCTGTTGGATAAGTGCATAATCAAGATTTTAGTATTAAATGCCCTTTTACTGAATGAAAGCAGCTTTTTTGTAAGCGTTTGAAATAAATGAACAAATCCAACTGTTCGATACCTGCACAACGACTTGCTACGAGGCTGATTGAGCCTTATCACTATGGTAATACTATGTATCGTGTATTACTACGTTATAAGTGATATGATCACGTACGTTGGATGGAATTACCGTTTTGTACTGTTAGAAGGAAATCACTTACAAGAAGATTTCAAGATACCTGACTGGCGATCAGTTGAAGAGCGAGTCTTCACTAGATGCATATGCAAGAGCGTTGCTAATGGGCTGCAGGTGCATCGAGTGTAAGCCCTTTTATTCCACATCACCTTTTTTTTTTCTTCTTGCTCTTCTCATTCAAGTTGCAGCCTTCAGGAGATAATGTGGTCGGCCATAATCAGCTGTCTTTTTATGCTGAACTATGAGTGATTTACTCGTAAATTCTTTCGCCGTTGCTGTTGGTTGCATCGCTAAATACCAGAAATTGCTGTTCGATAGCATTGAATTCGCGTACCATCTTCTGTTTTATTGAGAGAGGTCGGAGGTCGATATGAATAGACCATTTATGTGACATTCTGGTAGTGCAATGCGGGATTGCTCTATGGCATCTTTGGATTTTTTTTTTTTTTTTGACGGTCTTCTCTTGGTGAGAAAGGTGTGTGGTTGTTGTAGAAGTGGAGCAAAAAAACGTTGATAGCATTGATCGATAAGCTAGTGTTCTTTGGCATTACGTGACCAATAGTTCTCACGATGGAGGGAACTACAAACGAATTTACAACGAGTCGCAATTTCAATGCGAGTTTGTGCTGTAGTGATAGTGAGAAGGTGAAGCGAAGCCTTATCCAATAGCCACCCGCCTCACCTAATTAGTTTGCAATTTTAAGGTTTGTCAGCAAGTCATTGCTTTCCGGCTTTCTAGCTTTCCATTCATCTAACTCGTATGAGTGGCCAAACATGCCAGTAGGGTTTTCGCTTTCAGTTCCTTACACAAGTTTAACTGACCTAGAAATGACCACGAATCAAAGCTTTGATGGTTTGCAGGAACTTCTTTGAACTTTGACATTTGAGGCTACATGCCGATCGCTTCATTGAAGCTGTTTGAATTGCCGCAAGCCTTTTTTTTTGTTGTGATCTGAGGAGGCTTCGTTGTGAACTGAACAATTTGCAGTGGATTGTTGGGATGGTCAGAAACGTGGTCCCGGTGACTTTTTGGAAATTGTGATATATCATGGATATACGATGACGAGCAAATTGAATCTCAGAGACGTGCTGTACACAATTCGGCATTATGCGTTTATTAATAGCGAGTATGTATTTGCTCTCTAACCAAATACCTTCACTCAGGGCCTCTTTCTTCCATTTCACTTATGATTCACTGCAGACATAAAAGAATTGCTTCATAGCGTTCAGAGATTTCGTTAAAATACTTCGTGTTGGGCTTATTGTAGCCTTTTTTTATGTTGGGAGTTCAATGTCTTATCCCCTACTGTTGTAGTCAGTTAACAGTCGTCATGTATTTTTATTTATTTACTATCCCGTAGTATTTTTTTCTNNTGGAACTTTGGGGGGGGGGGTGAGATCTTAAGAAATCGTCTCATCGGTTGTTGAATGGGAGCATTTTATTAATCGATTCAATGTTCATAGCAAATTATGGAAACATTTTGTTAGTAGCACAAAGTTGAGGCATTGCCGAAGTGCTAGAGGGAGAATTACATTATTGTGATGCTGGTTTTGCCAAAGGCTTTACAAAGCGTATTTAGAAGTGCTTCAGAATCGATCAAACATTGCATTCGAGAGTTTAAAAGTTCAGGAAATATGCTCGTTCATGAGATCGAATTGAAAGCATAGCAAGCAAAGAGCTAGGATCGCTTAAAAGAATGTTTATCAAGAAATATTTCTGAAACAAAGTGGAGATTATATCTTGATTTAAAAAAAGGGGAAGTGTTCTGCAGACACACTACATAACACAATGCGCAAAGAATGTTGGCAGTTAAGGTGTTGACCTGTAATAGAGAAGAGTGAAAGTGGATATTAGCGAACGAGAAAAGCGAACTACATCCTCGCACCGTGTGAATGTAGTAAATAAGCCCAATTATCCATTCGAAGAACATTTGAGATGTGTTTTATGATAGATTTCCGGTGATTCTCTCGATAGAAGACAACTGTTCGGTACCTGCACAACGACTTCTCGCACAAGAAGTGAAGGAAATCCTTGGTGATCTCTTACTTACGGCACCTGTGAGTCGAGAAGAAACGGCACTTCCATCTCCTGCCGCCCTCAAGAGGAAAATTATTCTGAAGCATAAGAAATTGCCGATCGAAAGCGAGGATATCGTGCCGCAACAGAATGATGACGGTTCGTGTTCTTCTTGCATAATTATTGGTACAGCGGTTTGGATAACTGGAGCGGAATAATGTTTTGCTAAATAAGATAGACGTGGAAGCCGACTGTCACTTCGAGGAAGAGAGCGATACTTCTTGTAATTTGTTGACCTATCACCTCAGCAAATTAGCTGACACGTTGATGTTCCTCACGGTGGTTTAACTCCGCTCAACTGTGCTAAGTAAAGCAGTAGAATTTTAGTTGCTGCAATTGAACGATGTGAATTAGCTTGAAGATTGTTTTTGCACCGAAGTCTGAGTGGAAACAATGATATGCAGGGCAGATAACAATCTTTTGCAGTTTTTTCTCGATGATAGAGGGGAAAACTGAATAAGTGAGCACTAAACGAGGATTCCTGACAACAAGAGCGCTTGTTTGTCTCGTTATATATTATAATTACTATAGGCTTGCCATCGGCTTGTGAGAGGTTCTAGGATTCTACTAGGTGGAGTCGAGAGAGATCAGGAGAATTGAAAGGAGGGGAAGGGCGGGGAGGGGGGGGGGGAGGAGAAAAATAAATGAAGAAGAGTGAGCAACTCTCTGATTGTAGTCTAGATTGGAATTAGCGTCCGGGGTTGCTTTCGCTGTAGTATTGTAAGCAGTGGGCAGCAGTAATCGGATTATTTGTTGTGCTAATGTTCCTATTCACATACCCATTTTCGGACCTAACTCTGCTTGTACTGAACGTTATCTTCGACACTGAGTGGTCCACTTTGTGGTTCGTCTATGAACGCATTTCAAAGCAAAAGATGACCACTCTGCAACTTAGAAGTAATCTGACTCCTTCCTACCAAATTCGAAGTGACTCCTCGCAGCTAAGTAACTTGTTCAAAGGATCACCTAAATAGATCTTCTTTTGCTGCTGTAGTATTTCATCCTCTTGCGAATTGAATACGATGCAGTGCACTGAAGAAACTCAATTTTCAGACGATCAGGATCTGCTATCGAAAGAGTGTGTGAAACGTGGCATTCTGTACCTGAAAAGTAACACGACGCACGTAAGTGGTGTTATTTGCCTCAAGTGGAAATAACAGCCACATTTCATAACTAATGATTGCCCCGTAACCAGCTTGTCTCGAACACTCGTTTTTTTAAAACTATTATTGACGTTGAGGGGCACATCGGAGAGCAATTAATTAAGGGGAGGAGCGAGGGAGGAGAGGGGTTGCGACAAAAATATCGCGAAGAAAAAGATCAGGGATTTCCCTAGGACGTGTGATTTTGCTGAGACGGAGGACTTCGTCGAAAAGATCACAAATCGTTCCACGACGAGGACGTCGTCGATGGTAGGGGTCCTGGTACGGCACTAATCTGAAACACAAGTTACCTTCCCTTTGCTTCGGATTATTACCCGCTGAGTGCGTTGTTCAGTGTGTTGTTGCACTGGGTTTGAAAAAATATAGAGTGTAGAAGGACAGTCTAGCTGCTGGAAAGTGAAGTTCCCCCAAATTCCCCTTCCATCATTTTCAGTATTAGCTTTGTAGAACGGCACCTTCTTGCTTGGCTCTCTCTTCAGTGTGCATCGGCTGCCTCTTTAATATGCATATTTGTATGAAACATAAGTCTCTTTTTCTAAGTTTTGTTCAAGCCTCATCCCCACCATCATTTTTGTGCAACGAGCTCGTATTTGTAAGTTGTGAATGGGGCTTGTGAAGGTTGAACTACGGTATATGGAAGTGGGAACATTTAGCAAAGGCATGTGCAGGCATAATGTGTTCTTCAAGGATTTTTCTACTCGAGCAGGTAATTTCAAATCAGCAGCACCTTAGAGCAGCAGTGAAAAAAGAGCGAGCAGGATCACCCACTCCAAAGTGCTTTTCGCCTTCGTTATATTGTTGAGGTCATTCGTCAAAATATAATAGAAGTTTTGTTGCAAAGTCATTTCGAAGCTGAATTTGATGCTTGCTTCATATTCGCTGCACTCCTTCCGTTCACTGATGCATGGTTAGCTCATCGATTTTTTGTTGCGTTCTCTGAAGGGAGCAAGATAGAAAGACAGTTAATTATGTGATTACTTGACCTTCAGTGTTCAGGAGTGGACGAAACACGTGTTTGTTTTGTTCTCTGATCGGTTATGCTATATGCTGGAGCAGTGTGAAGGCGATTCAGCTGAAAACCTTCTACAACGTGAGGATTCACTTGGGAACTCCGGTGATGATGACTCCATGATGGTGCGTATCTGATCCGTTTATTGTTCAATTCACTTCTATATCGGTCCGCATAGAATGAGACTGCGTTGTGTTGTTTATTGTGCGCCAGTCATTCCCAAGAACGTACGACAATTCGGGCGATATTTTTTGCAAGAAAAGTACGAAAAGCCAACGTGAATGGCTGTTTTGGAACGAGTCTTGGGTAGTTAAATCGCCGCTGATATTCCCTATCCGTGCTAATCATTTTGCAGTGGCATTATATATATTAGCAAATTTTCATTAATTAATTGACCAAAGCAGCACACGTCAAACAGATGACGCCGAACTCGAAAAGAATTTGCGATGTGCACCACTTTCGCTGATTGTTCATCAAGTCTGTAGTTGAATTATTAATTTGTAATAAATGTTTGCAGGATGACACGGCAAGTTTGGTTGGCTTCGGAGTTCGTCCAGAGGAGATGCACGTCACTGAAGAGTGGTTTCATGGTAAGACGGACAGAGATACGGCAAGGGCTCGACTGCTTGAACATAGGGATAAAGGTAACGGGCTATTCTTAGTGCGCGACTCAACGATCTTCATCGGCGATTTCTCGCTTTCTTTTTTGTAAGTCTTCTCAAACTGTTTATAATCTGATTGCTGGATGTGAAGCTTTACGTGTTCAAAAATGTTGTAATATTGTGATGGGGATTTATGTAGGCTTTCGTTTAGTGACCATTAAAAGCATTAGTTGATGTAACGTTAGTACTTCTGAGAAATTTTATCACCTGGAGTGGGTGCTACCGTGGCAGTAGTGAAATGGAAAGAAACATAATTTGGGAAAGAGGATCCTCCTCGTCCCATCCTTCATTTCCTTTTCCTCTCTATGGCATTGTTAGCCACCACAGCATTGACATATTTGTCAATTTAGATATAAAATATGCCAATGGAAAATTCAGAATTCGAAAATACAACAGGTGCAGAGTCCTTTCAAAAGTAAATTTGAATTATAGGCACGATGAAAAAGTTCATCACTGTCGTATAAGGACTCGTATGGTGAACGGTGAGAAGAAATACTACTTTTTGGAGAACAAACAGATGGATACGTTGTACGAGTTGATATCGTATTACACGAAGGAAAAGCTAAAAACACCAACATTTAGTACGACTCTTGTGACTCCATGCCCACAGCCATGTCCTCATCTGAATATGCCGTAAGTGTGCTGTCATTTTCTGCAATTATAGCTGATGTAGTTTCAATTTTTCTGATACGATATCTATGATGAATGAGTCATATAAGCCGTTTCAAGCAAAATGTCCAGAAAATTCAGATGCGCGACTCTGTTGACCATCTTCTCGTCCATTTCATCGACCGGCTGCGATGAGTTTTGCGATTGGGAATAGGATAGGGGAGCGATTTTCGTACGTTACATGCGATTCTATTTGTAAATGGAATGAATGGGGTGTTTTGCGAATGATCAAAGGTTGCTATGCAGCCATTATCGAGTAACAGAATTGAGGTGCCTATTGTTACATTGAATTCAGCAGTAATGAAATTAAAATGAGCAACCGAATTCCGTTGATTTTATATCAGAAAATGCGAAGAAAATATTTGAAACTGTGGAATTGCCATTGGGATGATCGTAATGCCGTTCTGTGCAGAATAAATACTTTAAGTATAAAATAGAGTGATAGGCGTTTTGGTTCTCCCTTTTCTTCACACTTTTACCACCCGTGAAGCGGACAGGGCCATTGGCATTATTCATTTTATGTGTTTGGTTGCAGTTCTCTGCGAGGATCATAGAAATGTATTCTTTACAGTGCACTTTCTGTTGAATCAGTTTGGGTATGTGCATGTGAGGTTATTCAGATGGTTTTCGGAGCAGGCCGACAAGACTCGGGCCGAAGAGCTTCTGAATACGGTCAGAGAGGATGGCGCTTTCCTTATTCGATACAGTGGAACTGATAAAAACGTATTCGTTTTGTCGTTGAGGTCTGTGCAGCTTTTAAGCTAGAGAATAATTCATTTTAATCCATTTTTTGAGTAGAGTGGAGCATCTCAGGTCGCCACTGGATGATGAACTTCCGATGTTTTGTGAGAGGAAAGATAAGCCACAGTTTCAAGGATCAAAATTAAATTATGGCTCCATCCAGGGGCAAACTGTTTTGCTTCAGTTCCGAAGTTGAATTCAGAAACCGTGGCATCTTTGGGAGCATTCCTAACAATCTCTTCATGTTCAGGATGGATGGAGGTGGGTGTTATGTGATGGAGCTATGAATGCAAATGTTCACTTTGATTTTTATTTCTCTTCCTTCTCTTAAGCGTTCGTTCTTAAAAGCGAANTATTTCTCTTCCTTCCCTTAAGCGTTCGTTCTTAAAAGCGAACGATGAGTTCATAAAATTGCGGCATTCAAAATTTTCGGAGTTTGCAGCAGATGCCTTCATTATTTGTGTTATTGTGGGATAGTCGCTTTGGCGAGGCATTAGAGTCATTTGGAGGTAAATGGTTTAGTAAGTCAGCTGTGTTATGATGTGGGACTGAGGTTGGTTACCGTAATGGCATTCCGCTCGATTTTTGGAGTACGAAGAGGGGATCTACCAACCTACATGAAGTGCGAAAATAGTAATGCTGTGTATATGGGCAGACTTTGGCAAAATGGGTAGCCTCATTGATTGGTCAGTGAATTATTAAATGAAAACTAGGCTTGTTCAACGCGTCTTTGCATTTGCAACAAATTCTATGACACAGCGGTTGTCATGAATGCGGTGCGGCAAATTGCACAAGCAGTAGACGTAGGGAACTGTCATCTGTAATTATAGGTGTGACAAAACGGAAGTATAACGGATGGTCACTTAGACTTATTGAAGTAGAACTGAGGACACTAAAGAATACTAGGACAAGAACAAGGAGCCAAACATGAGAGGTCTGCATCTCAACTGCACAAAAACAGAATCACAGCTAAGAGAAGGAATATAACGCTTCCTCGCAAAATGCGAGCTTCATATGTCTCATTTCGGTCCACCGCAGCGTCGGAATTTTTCATTATTCTTCGCATTGTGACAGGACAGAAATTTTAGGCTACAGGGACATTCGACAGCCTCGAATGGTTATTGTTGCAGGGTCGATGGTGAATTCTGGCATTATCGTTTGAAGAGAGATGGTCGGATATTCGTTGTTAATCAGACCGTTTTCGAGAACTTAAATCAAATCGTCGATTTTTATTCGACACACGACTTCGTGCGCGGAATTTGTCTGAAGTACCCGGTCAACGAACGCAACGTTGGTAAATACACGAGTGCTGAATTTAGTACCACTGCCACTCCTGGATGTTATATGGAGCTGAAAGATCTCGAGAAGGACAAAGAGGTTGTTGCTGCGTGTTCTACATTTAAGCGATGAAGAGAACTTTTTGTTGACATTTTTGGGAGTTGTCAAATCCGCTTATCTGCTTCAATTTACTGTCATAAAGGCCGCGTGAAACAGCTACTGACATGTGTTTTCGACCGAGAGGATTCGAATATTGAAAAAGGAGGGACACTGTTTCTGGGCTGTCACAGCGGACATAATCAAATCTGTTAGAAGCAGAAGTCTAGTGGTGAAAGAGAAGAGACGCGGGGCGCCCGAGAATTACTCATTAACCATGCCTCTTCGTGACGTGTTATGTCATCGTCTTCTTCGGAAGTTGTTTCAAGTGTTGCTAAGGGGAGGGGATGGTGGACGATTAGTGGAGAACACGGAAGTAGGGAATGCAGGAACGGAGCTCTTCTGAGAACTCGGTTGTCTCGGTTGTTCAGGAATTAAATTTGAATTCGTCATCATAATATCAGTCAGACACGTACACCGGCATCAACTAAATACAGTTTGCCTATAATATGCATCATACAATTTCTTCGTTGTTATTGTCACTTGATATGTTTTGCTTGTAGGTACTCGCGCGAGCGATTGAGCCATATAGAGGGAGTCAGCCAAATGAGATATCGTTCCCATTAAACGCGATAATAACGGTTCTGAGGAAGGATGGCAATCGGTGAGTGATTTCTGCGGTATTTTTTCGTTTGCAGATTTTGTTTTATTCTCGGCTACCGAACTATTAAGGTTTCTGAGGATTTCATTCTATTTTTTTTTTCATTAATAGCACGTGAAAACTTTTTCCTTTCCCGTATCTCCGCTTCCTTTCGCCACAAAAGTGCTTGCCATCGTCTTTCGAATTTATTTTTTTCAACATCTGCTTCTATATTATCTCAATTTTCATTCATCAATATCTAGTCGAGTAGAAATGTAAGCACCAATTCTTTACGAGACTCTGAGGATTTTTAGAAAGGAGGAATAGAGCCGAATGCAGCACCATCTGTTCTTTCGCCTTCATTTTCTCATTTTCGAACGATATGAGCCGTCGTTATCATCACTACTCGTTCCTTTCTGCTTAGAGGCATCAAAGAACTCTCTATTATGGCAGTCGCTGTTGGCATTGAGATACAGTTTTAAAAACTACATAGATAAGTGGGTGTGACAAAGCTGCTATTTATAGGTGGCGGGGGAAGTATGGCACATATATTGGATTCTTTCCCGCTCGATGCGTCACGGAGATCGATTCGGGAGATAGCTGTTCGGTATGACTTTTGTATGCTTTTTGCTTCAGTTTCTTATTCGAAACAACAAAAAGATGTTATCCTATGGTACGGTGTAGATTCGTTTTTCTTTATCGAATTTTCGCAACAGAAATCGGAATCGGAGGACTTCAAAATGAGCCCTGTTTACAATGTATATAACGAAGTGGCAAGAAAAACGGTAAGCTATTAGGAACGAGTCGAGTTGCGGGATAGCGCGATCGTGGCGTCTCCAAAGTCATGCGAACTGCGAACTTTTCTTAAGGGGACAACAGCCGCTGAGCAGTTTCACACATCGTGTGTAATTCTCTATACTGAGTGATGGTCGTTTTTGGTTTTCGTGCGCTGAACGAATGAACGTGAAAGATTTGTTGTTTGTTAGTGTGTTTAAAAATCGTTGGCCATTTAGGTTAGCCGAGAGTGGATCAATTGTTCTTATAAACGGTATTCGCGTTTTGTAGAGTCGGATATTTGTTATCACCTTTATTTTTGCTAGCGCAAGAAAAGAAAGCTGTTAAGGTGGTGGGAGGGGGGGGGGGGAGCCTGGTGGGCTTGATATAGGCTTTAGTGCTGGTAAGTGATAGTTGTGATTTAAGGTGAGCTTTGAAGGCGCCTACTTGGTGGCGAGAGCGTTCGGAAAAGTAGAGGCAGCAACGCAAAGGAATGGTGCTTTGTTGCAGAGCGACGCAGTCAACTATGCCACTATCGAGTTGGCTGGTTCGTTGATCGCTAAGGTGCCTAACGAAGAAACCGATCGACCGTTTGCGTTCAAGATCAGTCAGGCGGCTGCTCACTGGAACGTCACGGTAGGCATTAGCCAGCTCTCATACAGGCTAACCTAAGGGTCCTCTCTCATTGTTGTGTACTTAGTCACGATAATTGAGTTCTTTAAAGGTGGTCAACTGCATCAACTATGTATAAAAGAAGTATAAATTGGCGAGTAATTGAATTCTCAAAAGTGGGTTCATTGAGCGGGTGAACTGCTTCTTCGCCGAGAGAATGCCATAGCTGCAGGTCATTAATAGTCTAATAGGATGCTTATGAATAGTCATACTTGTGCCATCCGTTTCTTTTGTCCTCAGCCTCTATCGTAGTGCACTGCTTGGGAAAGGAATAAAAAAGAAGAAATAAAGCTGTCGACATTTTTGGCAAATACATTAAGAGTTTTGTTTGAGGAGTGTATAATGGCGGCAAATTCGAGTGATGACCGTGAGGATTGGCTGAACACGTTGCATGAGTTGACAAGGACGGCCACTGATCGAATACACATTCTGCGAACTCGGGAAAAGAACTTGAGAATCGCATCCGAGCTGTCGAACCTGGTTGTGTACTGCCAGGCGGTGCCATTCAATCCACAGTTTGCGAGTGAGTGCTTCAGAGTTGAATTGAGATGGAGGACCGATGTGTTGCTAATATCAAGCACGAATGATGCTGTGGGCCGTCAAATATTCGTCACCACTTTTGCATCCGCTTGTAAGAGACTCACAAATGCACTTTCTTTTTCAGCGAGCAGTTTGAGTTATTGTAGACGTACTGAGTTGTTTCTTTTTGCGATGTTACATACAGATATTACATGTTTTTCATGTTGATTCTCCAGCATAAATTACAAGAGGGTTCACAGAAGGGCAAAATAGGGCAGTCGAAGGCACCTCTTCTCAGAAAATCGGCTTTGAGCAGGCGTAATGAATTTCTTGTCGGTTAGAGCTGATAGTAATTCTGGACAAAGTGCTAAAAATGCTGTATTGTGTAATTGTGGGCCACAATGTTTCGCGAAAAAAGATCCTCACAAGCGTGCCTTTTATTAAAGTAGCTCCACAGTGTGTGCAAGTGATAGGTAGGGATCAAGAACCTCTTTTCTCAGTGTTGTTTTTGTTGTTTTCGTTGTTGGCATTCCTTTGTTGATGTATTTGTCGTTGTTGATTTTGGCGGCAATAGAGTTCTCCTCTGAAATGTTCGTCAGTTTTTCTCATAAGGAATAATAGAGAAGTATCCGCGAAATTCGACCACTGAGATGGCATCTTTAGAGCTTCGTCACTTAATAGTTTTGCATCATTGTCGCGTAGGGCACAGAGTATCGTAGGATCCCAGTTACAGATCGTTCCTCAAAAGCACGTTCTCTCTGAAAGATTGAAAACTTCATTAAGATCCCTCGCTTACATGCGCACTTACCGAGGCGGTGAAAAGTGAGAATGTCTTCCTGAAAACTTTCTAATCGGGATCAACTATTATAATTATATCAACTTTGGATGATTATGCCCCAGATAATTTGTGGAGTGTTCGACAAGCATTTGAACTGTGCTAGCACAACAGATCGGGTAAGTTCGGTGGATCATTCAAAGGCAAGTTGCAAATGTTGTATCTGGGGCGCCTTTAAATCTGGCCATTTACAGCGATATTTTTTGTTTTCCTTGATCTTGGGTGATTAATCACATCACATGCGGTTGAGATTCCGACTGCGATTGCTTATTTGCAATATCTTATTCACCGAATTGCAGCTGCATTGCTTGAACGTCTGTTGGAGGAGATAGAATAACTTATTGTGTGAGCCGATATTACAGCACAAGGCAGCTTCTACGAGATGTGCTCGTTCAGTGAGACGAAACACGATAAGCTGATGGAGCGTGGTTTGGTGCAGTTCAACACTCGGCAGCTATCGCGAGTCTATCCACAGGCGTCGAGAGTTACGTCAGCCAATTACGATCCAGTACCGATGTGGAATTCAGCCTGTCATATGGTTGCTCTAAATTACCAGACCGGTGATAGGGTAATTATTCTTTTATATAGTGACTGGTATATATTCTCATATAGGTTGCGAATGCAGTTCTGATCCTGGAATATCATTCAGTAAGTACATCAGCGCTCTTGATTTACGTGAGTGAGTGGTTGTTGGGCTCAGTAGTCCCTTCTTAGCTTGACGGTTCATAAGTAGTTGTCTTGGCGAGTGAATCCATATTCATGCGAAACTTTCTCTCATAGAGGAGTGTTCTCAGCTTTTGTCGACCACTCATATAAATCTGTGGTGGTGGTAGTCATTAGTAAGCGGATTTACTAGTTTTTTGCTCTTTTTGCATCTGCCTTTTAACAGTGTAAAAAGTCACTGCAAAATTTTATATTTGGGACTTAGGCAACTGTGGCACATCGGTGGAAGAGTGAATTTTCAAGTTCCAAGGGACGGTGGTACAGATGACTTCTGTTTGCTATGAATCGTAAGACGTTCCTCGTGAGGGCAATGCTCTTCCAAGTGCGAACGTGTTTTCAAGGTTGGGTGGCACAACAGTTTCCTCTTTCCTGGGTATCCGAAGTTTTTTTCTCCATTACTTGTGTGCATTCATCACCATTAATATCACAGCTTGAAAGTCGGTTCTTGACGGTGAATTTGTTGCTGATTTCTTCATGGGGAAAAGCGACCAATGTTTAAGACAAATAAGGCGCTGATTTATACTACATCGTGGTTGTGAAAGAGGCCTCCCGACATCGACTGTCACGAGTCGCTTCATTGTTTCGCCTATCAAAAGTGAACTGCGTGTGTGGTCTTTTGCCAACAAGCGCTCTAGCAGGAATCTTGCTCTTATGGTATATGACGCTCAGTATGTTGCTGTTTGGTTCGAACAATGAAGAAGTAAAATAACTCCATTATAAAGAATAAAGTGAATTATTCAAAAAAAAAATTGTACCATTACACGTTCATCTCTGTGCAAATGGAATCTTTTTGACGTATACGTGAACTGAGGACTCAAATTGAAAGAAAAATTGCACAATCTTTGTTCCCCTTCTTCATTCCCCCTATTTACCCCCCTTCCTTCCCCTTGCTCTTTTAACTCCCTGTTTTCCATCGCCTTCTCCGCTTCCGTTGCTAACTTTCTTTTTGAACGAATGGGAAGTGAAATGAAGAGGGACTAGCGTGAGTTTTTCTGCGTTGCTTTCTAGGTTTCACTTTCACACTCGGATGCGTCGGCGCAAGGCTGTAAACTGAGAGTTGCTTCAGCCAATCATTGAAGAGTTTCAGGCAATGCAACTAAATCAGGGCAAGTTTATGGCAAACGGACAGTGTGGATATGTGCTGAAGCCAGCGTATATGATCGATGAAATGTTCTCACCTGATGAAGCAAATATTATCTCCACGTCGTGTCCGATCGTATTGACTATACAGGCATGTGCATCGTAACGTGTTACTTGAGCAGTAGCACAAGTGTGTAGCACATTAGTTTTTCCGACTAACAACCTTCGTTGTCCGTAAAATTGAAAGCGCTATTGGTATTGATGTTATTATGAATCGGGGTTCACTTGTTGCTGCTATCCAATAAGCACCAAGTATCTTCCATCTAACTTGGTAACGGAAGTTTCTGATTTTGATCTTGCCATTTCGCGTTTACGGCAGCATAAATGGAAAATTCGCTGAAATTCGGCTCTCAGAACATTGTTTTTCGAAGTTACATTGTTCTGTTATTGTGCGTCGTCTTTTCACTTTTTTTCATTCATTTTTTTCCCCACTTGGGAGGGATTCGTTTTCAGGTAATTGCTGGAAGACATCTTTCTCGAAAAGATAAGAATAAGGGTATTTGCTCACCGTTCGTCGAAGTCGAGGTCGTCGGGCTTCCGCTTGATAGTGCATCTGTTCGCACACGGGCTATAGGTAGAATTTTTTACTCAGACGATTTTTTCTCAAGAATATAATATAATAGTAAAATCCAATTTTACCAGTGGTTTATTGCAGCATCAAATGGTTTGAATCCGGTGTGGAACGAGAGTTTTTGTTTTAACATTCACTGCCCCGAGTTGGCACTGCTCAGGTTTTATGTGGAGGATGGTGATTTCGTCGGTCCTAAGACGGATCCTTTCATCGGACAGGCGGTTTATCCAGTGGATTGCATCCGAACAGGTTGGTGAAAGATTCTTTCGGCTTATTCCGTTTCGGATATGCACTATATCGACTGATTGGTCACTTATAATGTATCTGGAAATTGTGTTGTTTAATGTGCGGGACGGCTGAATCGGCGTGCAGAGTTCGTATTTGCATTGAACTTTGGTTCCTTTGCGATAAATACCGACTGAGCTTAGCATTGATCTGTGGCAATGTGAGATCTCGTTCTTTTTCTTTCGCTATCGCCAGAAAGATTGGTTTTACTGTGTACAGCCGTCCAACTGTGAAACCCGTTTGTATGACTCACAGCTACACAAGTTCTATATTTTTTAGGAGATTTTCACACAGATGAAGGACGAGAAGAAAAATAAGGCCTAGGTAAGTATCTTGCACCTAGAACAGTTAATGGGAGAATTCGCTACGTGCGCATTGAAGATATCACAAATGATGAAGAAAAAGAGTCGTAGAAGTAGTCGGTTATCGTAGCTTTTGGCAGTATGCGGCTTTGTGGCTCTTAAATAATTGTGACTGCACAGGCGGAGATGTAAAAGATATGTTAAGCGCACATATATAGAGATTTCAATGTTTGTGTTGCCGCGTGCTGACTTTCATTCGATGCATCTCTTTCAACTGAAATTTGAGAGAGTTGTTAGAGTAGCGGAAATTACATGACGGCAAACTATCTCAGTAGTTGTCGTAAATATGGCATTATTGGTCATCCTGTTTCCTCTAAAAGAGAGAGCTCCACTGAACACTTCGTTCATCCATATGGTTCATGCAAATATAGAAACGCAGTTTCTTTCCATGATCTTCTGTCTCAGTT
>JAARMF010003062.1:0-13087 GCA_022844705.1 Toxascaris leonina
CTTATAAGGCGAAATAAACATCTCAATCGACATCGTTGCTAATAACAAGACTACGACCGGAAGTGATGTTTCGTAATTTTTTTCTGCCCTTTGAAGGGCAAATTCCAAATATTTATATTCAACCAGTTGTCAGAAATTTAACAAAAAATAAACAACATTATTTTCTCATTTAGAACACTTAGAAGCAATCCTATGTAATTGCCATTGCAAGGCGTCAAGTATGGCGCTGCCACTGCAACGCGTCCGTGAAGAAGGCTTTTGACAAGCTTTACATAAAGCGCATACGATGGCCGTAAACCTAATGGAATAAAACTAAGGCATACATGTGGGTGCCGAAGCTGTCGACAATGCGGGAGATAGGGCGGTAGTCATCCGGAAGAAATATCCCTCCTTTAGATGAGTGAAGGAGGGGGGAATCTCTACTTCTTCCCTTCCACCCCTACCGATTTACTCGCATGCGTAATGGGGGAGAGGAGAAAACTGCTGGGTTGAAGAATGATGACATTTGGTGAGGCGATTATGTTAGCTTCCACATTTCTAAATAAAAGCTCTTTATGTCTCGAAATAACAGCGCCGATCAAAAAATGGGAATCCTGTCGTCGCAGTTTCTACAGAATGCGCAAAACTGAATTGCAGAAAATAATTATCCACATTTCCAATCTTTTACTTTCCAATCAGCCTTTGTCCCAATGAGAACAGTGACCATATGTTTAAAACGTTGAACTTCTCAGCCTATTAAGAAGTGAACATCTATTACAATGTTCTTTTATATGCTCTTCCATAAATATGTATTTGCGAAGCGCATTATAGCGGCCCTGGATCAGTATGCAGGCGTTTGCCGATGCGGTGCTTTCATTTCAAAGATCACTAAGCTTGGGGTCATGAAGTGCAATGTGCGTACTATAAGTTGTAGGATAAATTTTTGTATTAACACGTGCATTAATCGTTAATGGAATGAGCCCAAAGATTTGCATGCACCCTGCAAATAAGTGATCGCTTTCGTATTTCAGGGCGATAAGTAAGGGATCTTGCACTAGAGTCATGACAATTGAGACTGATCATCTAAAACATGGCTGCATTGTCATGTTAGTTCTATTATTTGTCGGCGTTTCATAGCGATGACTGCTACGACAAGCAAAATAACAGAGAAGCGCATCATGTGAACTCTCTCAACTTGTTTCTCTGTTTCCTAAGCAACATAATAAACTCTTTTTTGAAACAATATAAGGAAGAGAATTGTATATGCCATAGAAATACAACAAAATCGCACTCAACAAAAATAGATGTGCACAGCATAAGCAGACAGAATAGAACAATGAAAAAAAAAAAACAGATTCATCAAGTGCACTCTCCTTATTTCACTATTGAAGCAAAAATAAAATCACTCATACAACAAATGTTTCAAGCAAAGCCTTATAAATATATCTAAGAAATAATGCAAATTAAATAATAGAACAATAGAATCGAAAGCAATGAATATATGCAATTATAAATTAAAAATATTCAACGAAAGCAAAAATTTTTATGATAAGAGTAGAAGAGTATAGCGAAATTGATAAGAATAGATGAAATATTTGAAACGAAATATGTGAAGCAATTTATCTTAGTTGATTGATTGTTGAAATTTGTTCGCGTAAATAAAGCGCTGAAGGATATAGAATAGAATACGTTGGAACGATTTGAAATTACTGTTGCAATTAATTCTATACAACTCTCAATTGATGATTCAATTATGTACGGCCTCGCAAATGGAAAACTTCATTATTTACGGACAACGAATTATGTGACATTGAACGACATCGTTCGCTTAAGAATTTGACAAGCGTATAAATATAGATGAATTTTTGAAAACTTTTTGTCACTAATAATAAAACTTCGTTGTTGTGTGCCAAATCTATAGGCGGTTGCCGAAAAGAAATGAGAATTTGAGAGAGTTCCGTTCAACTCGCCAAAAGAAATTGCAGAAATCGGATATGTCGCATTTCTTCAATAACAATATTTGCCTATGGAGCAAACAAAGATAAGAAAATAATGATGTGATGGAAATATTGCAATCAGACGATCGATCTTTCATGCCAAACCCGATATGATGGCATCTCCGATGACAAAATAACATGTCGATTAAGATTTGCTAATTATTCCAGAGAAATGATAACATCGAGGAACAATTACGTGGACTGTGATTTATATATTTCCCACGTTCACAATTACGGATGNACATCGAGGAATAATTACTTGGAATGTGATTTATAAATTTCCCACGTTCACAATTACGGATGACACTTCGTGATAATAGAACAAGTTCCAAATTTGTGGATTTGTTTTTATCTCTTTGTTGCAATGCAACATCAGAAGCTTAGTGACTATACTACTTATAGTATTTTGAATGGAACGGCGTTTTAGTTTTGTCGTAAAAAGTGCACATAATATATGGATGCATAGGATGATGCAATGAAAAATATATGATTTACGGCGTATATTGCAAATTAATGGCTTCTAGCGTACTAAAATTTCATTGCTTTATCCTCGTGAAGAATGCCACCTAACGTGCTATTTTCATAGTTAATGAAGGAAAGTGCATTGTTTCCTGTAAAATTAGGATGAGATGGCAAATTTGTACACAGCACCTTCACAACAACGTTCTACGAAGGTGCACTGAGAATATGTGCATCTCGAATTGCATAGCAATAAATAATGTCGTGTTACATTTTTTTTATACTTCTCGTTTTTGTATATGAACAACAAAGAACAACGAGACTGAAATAAGAATTTCAGAACCGAAAACTGAATAGTCTCGCTACGAAATGCATTCCTCGACTTATTTAGCATATGGCATACTATTTTCATCGAAAATCGCCGTTCCCTTATTTGATTCAGTGCCGTTTGCGCTGAGTATCTCAGATGAAGCATCCAAAGGCGAACCATGGCTTCCATGATCATTTTCCACTTTCGGTTGTGCATGTGATTGCGGAGGAATCGGTGTGAGGCCACAGCACTTCGCAAAATGTGGTGACACCTCAATTGAGAAAAAATTAATACACTCTTTCAACTATTTTGATTTCCCTTCGAAAAAACCAAAATTCCGACAATTATTATTTAGGTGTATTATTCATCTGCTTCCAGAAACCTTGAAAAAATCTCGTAAATTATGCTACTCAGTAAATAAAGCGAAATTCGCGAAAAAGATGTCAGTCACTTCTGGATGACCAGAGGCATTGCCTGACAACATCCTCTCTTAAGCATGCAGCGTTCGAAATACGAACTGAGATTGACTTTTCTACGATCTGTAATGAAACGATTAATGAGTATTCAGTATTCTNTCGAACTGAGATTGGCTTTTCTACGATCCGTATGAAACGATTAATGAGTATTCAGTATTCTACGCATAAGAGAACGGTTATAAGTTTTTGGAGGGTTGTAGTAGCATCCCTATTTCGATGCTCACCTGCATAACTGTTTTATTTATTTCCATTCAAATTAACACCCTATATCCTCCACGCAGCAAGGTTCTCATCATTTTTCATAACGTGATCAATCTACCTGCACACATCGTCGCGGTGATTCGCAGATGAGGTCAGAACAACTCTTTGCGAAGGTTGCCATAAAATGATCCTCGTTGATACCGTCAGCAAGCGAACCATCTGGACATGTCGATGAATACGCCTCCTTCACATAGCCTTGAAATATTTCAATAAATAGCTGCTTTCTGTAGAGAGATTTTAAGAGATTTTTAACGCATTCATGAGTTGTCTTTTTTGCCTCGTTGCCATAGCGATATTAAACTTGCCCATAAAACGGGGGGACGAAGGTAAGAACTGTATTTTAGCATGGAATCATAGCGCTTGCATTAGTATTAATATTANCAGCGCTTGCATAAGTATTAATATTATCTCCATGGAACTTAGCTCAAATCAAATCCCATGGCAACAGGAAGCCAATATTTAAATCTTCGAAATTTTCAAAACAATTCTTAAATAAGGCGCACTTTGAGGAAAAAGTGCAAAAATTGTTTCCGTTGCCCTTTCACAATAAAACACTGCGACAATGAAATTTTTGTTCTCATAATGAGAGCGGAATAACAATGATTGTCAAATGCTGTGCCTTATTATCTTCAAATTTACTTTCGGCCTTCCATTCCGACATTCTAAGGCAAGATTTGCTTTCGCTCAAAGGAATCCTTACTCATAAGAGAAATTCCCTGAATTTTGTCGCTTCTGAAAACCAGCATAAAATCTGGCCAAATAAACGTTTTTCTTTTCGTTTTTCCAGTTTATGTCCATCATGCCCGCAGGTGGAGATTCTTCTCATAAATGTCCGTCACAATCGTTTCTGAATGCACAAGATTGAAAGATTTACGTTGTATAGTGGAATTGCAACATTCCATGTAGCCGAAACCGTGAGAGCACGAATAACCCTGCGGGCAAATGCTATCCACACAAGGCGGATCTTGCGTGCTCGGCTCGATGGATGGTAGAGGACCTTTGCACACACTTCCATCTGCTGAAATATCGGAACGACATTATCGAGCAAATGTGGTCTCATCACCGAGTTTCAAGAAAGGATTGTTATTATTTCACTTTCTTTGCGAAAATTTTTTTTCAAACCAATTTCTTCGCTCCGTTATTCCTTCAAGCGAAACTTCTCATCCGAAAGAGGGTACTGCCCACAAATATGCTCAATTATATAAACAAACCTACCGTAAAGACACCTGAATTCACAGTCATCTCTAGTTATGAATCTGTTTGCGTTGCCACCACATCCGGTATATTTGAATGCAAAGCATGACTGCCAATCCGGATCATAATAGAAGAACTGTGCCATTCCTTAAAGCACGCTATTGATCAGTCATTGTTGAAATTCACTTCAAATTTGAACAGCAAATGAAATTCTGTAGATGTCTATGAAGAGGAATGAACCACCTTTTCTAGAGAACTCAACATTTATTTGCCTCTGTTATCTGCGAAATTGAGAGGAATTCAGTTCTCGCTCGTTGAAATTTTATGGGCACTCATTTCAATCATTTGTAGAAGAATGCGTTGATCCCCTGAAGCATGGTTCATATAATTGATTAGTTGCTGAAAGGTGAGCATATCCAATGTTCTCGCTCATTCCCTCATCACCTTACTTCGTCTCATTCAGTCTTTGTTGCTGCTGTTTAAAGAACCTTCATCAAGGACCTTTCTTAACAACGAACCTCATAAAATTTCAATGCTAATCTTTTAACAGATAATTCAGCTGATTTCAGATGTACACAATTTTGTAGTCATTAAGAGCGGGAATTATTCAATCATTTTGTTAGCACAACAAAGTCTCTCATAATATGTCATATTACCTCTGTCGATGAATTTTCATGAAGGCACATTGAGAAACATAAATCATTTGCGAATTTCTGAGATTCGATCCGTCAAACACCACAAATTGAGGATGTCACATTGCTTGAGCAAATGTTGGCTTCTAAGGCAGATTTCAATTCCTATAGTGCCATTTTTTAATTCATAGCTACAAAGTTCGGCGATCTCAACCGCCGGGTACCCATCCATCATTCTTAACTCTCCATTTCTCATGAATTTCAGTATACAATAATTCTTCATCTTTCGCATTTACCTCTAAAATTATGCAAAACTTACTATCGGATTCGTTTCTGCAGTTCCCTTCGTGTTTCGGCATTAGACAAGGTGATTTGATGTAGTTGTTATCAATCCAAGGGCTTCGCAATTTGACCTGCAATTCAAAACATTCTTTGCACCAGAATGCAATTCCAATTTGTTTATCCTTTCCGAAGTGACGACGAGCGATTTGCGATATTCATCATTAACACTCGAGTGTTTAATCAGCGATGTTGGAAATCGTAAAGATTATATGTTACTTTCAAACTTAAGTCAATTATTAACAAAAGTTCCGTTCATCCATGAATTTATTCATGCATTAGATCGCAAGGAACAACGAATAGGATAACATCCAGCATATTATGACAAAAGTCATCTTGGCGACTAGAAGGAAAAAGGAGGGAGGGAGGAGGAAAGCCTACCAGTAAAATGATAAACGGAGGCAATGAGGACGTTATCCCTGAGACTCAAAATTTTCTCGTAGCAATATTAATGTAAGGGAATCACTGGGATGCACCATCTGAATGCTCGTTCAAATAAGTCTACACATTTATTGCGAATTAAATGCAACCTGACGCCTTGAGATCAACTCGTTTCCCGTGTCATTTTCTTTTTTGATTGCCGATAGTGGCATCGCAGATGGCATTTGGACCGCTTGTTCACCTGAATGTCATCTCGTCACTACCCTTTCATCAAACTCTTTGCCAGTAAACCTTCGTTGCTCATTAACGATGCTTTGTTTAGTGCGAAAAAAAAACTTGAAGAANTTTTTTAGAAAAGGTCAAGTAAGGAGGCATCAGTGAAAATTGTTGGATGCATTAATTACGGCATGCAAAATAATGAGCTTAAACAGACGCGATTCCATGTCACAGATTCTATAGGAACGTTGCAATATTTCTCTCTTTCTGATAGAAAATCTGATGTGACCGATGCAAAAAAAGTAAAAATAAAAATAAAAAATAAAACGTTTCTGATGCGATCCAAGAGACAACAACCCCCTAGCGTGAAAATATTAGAACAGAAGACATCTCATCATCCTCAATCGCCTCTTCCAACAACTACACAAATCATCTCGGTTAATATTTCCATTTTGTTCTGCAGCTATTCAAAAACATAGAAACTTAATGCATACTGTTTAGCTCGAGAGAATGCAGCCATCACAATGCACTTTTTAAAATACTTCACTTTATGCGATTTTTTCATCAGCGAATTTTCATAATTCTTCGTACTGTACTGCGAGGTTGTCGAAATTGATGATTCTGAAGTTGGAAGCCCGACAATGACACAATAACCTCGAAATGTCTCAGAATCAGAAGCGTCTCTAAAGGGAGCTAGTGGTGGGAAAAAGTTGCCATTAGAATATTCAACAATCATGAGCTCCGAGTTTCCAAAGCCACCAACGTAATTCTGGTACATCCCGGTGAACTATGAGGTGTGAACCTCATAGGACACCGGCATGCCTCCAATCAATCCCACAAATTATTTTACTCTAATTACTCACGCAAAATGTGCTTCAAAAACAGTCGTTAAAAAGTTACTCAAACTTTGGCAGGATATATATTTGAACAGCNTCAGTCATTGTTGAAATTCACTTCAAATTTGAACAGCAAATGAAATTCTGTAGATGTCTATGAAGAGGAATGAACCACCTTTTCTAGAGAACTCAACATTTATTTGCCTCTGTTATCTGCGAAATTGAGAGGAATTCAGTTCTCGCTCGTTGAAATTTTATGGGCACTCATTTCAATCATTTGTAGAAGAATGCGTTGATCCCCTGAAGCATGGTTCATATAATTGATTAGTTGCTGAAAGGTGAGCATATCCAATGTTCTCGCTCATTCCCTCATCACCTTACTTCGTCTCATTCAGTCTTTGTTGCTGCTGTTTAAAGAACCTTCATCAAGGACCTTTCTTAACAACGAACCTCATAAAATTTCAATGCTAATCTTTTANAGCCACCTTGTCATTTGCAGAGTCAGTTATCCAGCGATATTGCAAGTTTACCTAGAAGTCATTTGTGGTGATATATGAGCTCGTCGGTATTGCAGTCAAGATCCCTCGAACTATGGACGAACATGAGAAAGACGACAGAACAGCTCTCGATACTCGCTCTCTAATGTAGTCATTGACATGTTTGAAGAAAGCTTTCAAGAAGTACGCTAGGACCTCAGCATTAGCAATCACGAGATGCAAAGCAGGATGCAATTTTTATAGCGCAACTCCCATATAGATGAACCGATGAAGCGATGATTGTGTTTTTTCGACACTGCTCCAACCTATTACTCAGTACGCCCTACGTTCTGCTTGACCTTCTGGATAGTATTCTACTCATTTCTTGAACTTGCCAGGTTTGCATTCACAGCACAAACTCTATCGCCTGGATTTGAAGGTTTGAAAATGCCTCAGGGCATGAAGGTATGCTTGATCTAGGCATCAAAATATTTTTTCTATTCTTCAAGTAGTTTTGGTTGAACGTATATTTTGAGACAACGAACTCAGAAAATTCACAAAATTATCGCTTATGGTACTAACGTTGACAACACTTCGCGAAGAGTTTGTTAATTTGAACACACTCGAAACCATCGGTGCACAACAAATCGTCGCATTCTTTTGCGAACAGCACTTCCGAGTGAATCACCGATCGTAATGCACGCTTACCACCCGTGCAGAACGATGCTCGCGCTTCCGCATATAACTCTAAATAATTTCGATTGTGATTAAAGCAACACTGCAAACAATCTTTGATGGTATGCACCTCACTGTTTTATATGACGATTCCAACATACATCATACTTTGCTTTAAAATACTCAATATATTGCAAATGAGCCATGTTAACTTCCCTTCTTCCATCAACCAATTCTGTCCTAGATTTATGAGGAATNTATTCCAACATACATCATACTTTGTTATAAAATACTTAATATATTGCAAATGAGTCATGTTAACCTGCCCTTTTTCCATCAACCAATTCTCTCCTAGATTTATGAGGAATCTTGAACTCGAACAATTTAGACCATGAAGAGGTGCTCAATTTTATGACTTGAAATATTTTTTTCCTTTTCATCGATAATTTTTGTGATAGCAATTGGCTCATAACAACGTTTTAACGACTTGATTCGCAACAAGTAGATAACCTATGGTATATTCGCATATGTTCGACTAGTTCACTCTGCACTATCGATAGTTAATCAATGATCCTTCGATAGCCTGTAACTTTAGGAGCGGAAAAGAGCGGTGAATGCAGAAACAAGTTGATTATGAAAAAAAAAAACTGAA
This sequence comes from Toxascaris leonina, assembly GCA_022844705.1. Taxonomy (NCBI): domain Eukaryota; kingdom Metazoa; phylum Nematoda; class Chromadorea; order Rhabditida; family Ascarididae; genus Toxascaris; species Toxascaris leonina. The sequence continues at coordinate 8,884 of JAARMF010003062.1, forward strand.
AGCGGCATTCTGATGTTCTGATAGTGCTAACTGCTGAAAATGTTCTGTGCAGGATTTCCTATAAAAGAGTAAAGTAAAGTGAGTAATGCGAACGTTCAACAGTTTGGTTGCAGCATTGGCTGATAGACCTCTCGTCGGTCACACAAATAAAGCCATCATCGCATCGACGTTTCGAGCAGTTCGAATTTCCATTGAAGCCCATCCACGGACGTCGATTTGAATAACCATTTGCACATGGCGAATGTTTTGATCCTAGAGGGCTTGTTACCGTTAGTAGGGAACTCGTTTCAGCAATTTTGAATAATATTTAACTGCTCAAATTCGTCAGCTATTAGATTTTCCACGCCATCCTTCAAAAAAGGATGGAAATAACGAATAATTTTCACAATATGAAAGTCAGTCGCATACAAAATCCCAAAAACATGGCTCAATGCTATTACGTAGCTAGCTGATGTTCTAGAGATTTGTATATTCTGATTGAAAGAACTAATCGTCTCATAAAACCTCAGTAACACCAAGCCCTTTTTAGAGTTGGATGCGACAATATAATCCAATGAATAATTGAAAAGCATAATAACCGCTCATGCATTGTTTCTCGCATTGTTTTCTCGTTTCGAAGCGATTTTCATTACCACCACATCCGGTGTAGACGAATCCAACACATTCACCGATTGTAGCATCGAAATAGAAACGTTGAACTGCAGATTTATTTATTTATTTCAAGCTATGCATTCATACTTTTTGATGAAACAATTCTTTCTTGTTTATTGATTTCGGACCTTGAAACGCTTAGTACCGTTCAACGCTAAGCATTGTCGGTATTATATACGAGAAAGCTGAAAAATGTCTGCTATAGATATGATAGTGCGCAAGGCGATATGATAATGTGATAATACTTCATTGCTTTTGCTATGCTATAACTTTTTAAAGAAGTTCTAGTATCATAATAGTGAAGAGCGATATTAAACTCTCAGCTTCATGAACCTCTTTTCAGGTGACGTTAATCTTTTCAAACGATGCATAGCGAAAGCATTCATGGCATCAAAATACGTCAGCTTTTAACATGTCATAAAACATATACGGAGATACCCAATGATCGGACTCATTGAAATGCAGTGTTCACTTCTTCAGTGTAGCGTTCAAAACAAAAATTCCAAGGCAGAGTCGAAGTGTTATTTGAAGAGAGTGGTTGAGGTACTAGCTACATTAGAAAGTTTTTGATCTCATAGCCAAACAATGACCAAGTCTAATGGCTCTGAATATTCTTCTTAGTTGTTATAGGAATTAAGTAAATCAATTGAGAATTCAAAAAATATTTAAGTGACGAAAAGAATTCCACAAAGCTTCTACAATCATGGCCACAAATCATTCTTGTGAATGTCCCTTTTGACAACCGAATATCCGAAAATTGATGACTCCGAAAAAACTCCACGGAAATTAAAGGCACGCCATTAGGAAGTGTTTGTAATTACTTCACTTGCCTTTGTCACTGCACGTTCCATTTTCTCTTTTCATTAAGCACATTGAAGTTGTTGTATCAGTGATCGCATGAGACATTTTACCAACCCGTCGATCAATTAAATGGATGAAATTCCCCGTCAAACTGCCTTCTGCAAATACATACGATTATAATACTTCTCTATAGTGAGTCGTATGTTGCGTTAAATATAACACTGTAACGTTTTCTTGGCAGATTGGATTTAGAAAAGCTGAATAAATTTCTTTTAGCTTTCGAATACACTCGATCAGTAAGTGTTACGATATGATCAAGCCTTATAACGAGCCCTTTTATTTCCAACGTCCTTTGTTGAAGATGAAAATAGAAGTAATAACAACAACGCTGGTTGTTGAAAGAACACATGCAAAAGGTATGAGAAAGGAAGGAATGCCGTATATCTGCAGCTGTGACCAATCAGCACAAGTTTACCTGCTTATCGGCTAATTCCAAATTGGATTTAAATCTAGCGCAATACAGTGCTGAATTCATTTGAAAGTAACACAGTGTTCGTCAGGTGGCGTCATTATAGAGTGAATTTTTAAGCATGGAGCAACTTTATTGGAAGTGATGAAATTTAAGCGACTTCTACGAAATCGATAGTGAATAAATAAGTGCCTTATTTCTGGCAAAGTGGTTTTGTTATTGAAACTGCTTGTAAGGTCATCGGAAGTAAGAGGGTCATCGCGTGGGGGGGAGGTCATCATTTTTCTCCTGAAAGCTACAAATAAATAATGCTGATTTGACAATTAAGCGATCAGCTATTTTGTGAATTCGAACGAAGTATGCAAATGAGGTTGATGTGACTTTCGCATGAGCTACCGGTCGTGAATATCAACTGCGCATGCAAACTTGAGTTATTTATTGGTCGACTTCGATGAAAGTGTATGCGGAGCAATTCGTAGCTGTACAAATGTGATTCTTAATAATGTATAAATGTGAGTAAAGCTATGTGGACGAATAAAAATATATGACTTCAGATAGTCGATTACCCTTTGATTTGCAATTAAGTTTCAGCTTGGACTCGGAAATTGTAGCATCAATGAGAATGAGTGGGGGAATGTTTTAGTGTTAACAAAAGACGAAACATTTATTACAGCGCCTTGACATTTCACCTCATTCGACCACAAACGAAAATCTCCCAAAAAAATTCATTTATTTGTGACTCGAATGGTGACAAACGAAAATCGGATATTAATTGAATGTGCTGAAGTTTTTACACATTTAAACGTCTGCAACTATTCTCAATGCTGACAAAATGACGGCAAAAAAGTATATGAGGTGCTCCTCTATCGTTCTTCATGTTTGCTAATTTTATTGACTTTTGCATGATTTATTCTCCCGTTGAATCTGCAAATGAACAGAGGGGCAAACACACCGCTGCACGTTGAGTGTTTGCAACAACACAAATGAATATGTAAGCATAGAGAATGTAAAATGAAAGGCACGTATCATATGCTTGTTGAAAATTACCCGTGGTAGGTATGCCAATGCATTCGACGAATAACAGCGAGCAGATGAGAAGAGTGTAGAAGCTTTGGCTTTGATGGCTTGCAATATGCATGCTTACGTACGATTTAACAAAAACCACGGCAGCGGGTTACGAAAGGTATTGATGACGGCGATTGGGACACACGCGAAATACGAACGCAAATTTGGGTGCGTCAGAGGATATCTGTCGTTAATAAGAGGGGAGAACGATGAGGCATGCTCGTACCATCTACAAACTAGAATCGAACCACATTACCGGTTGGCAACTTTATTATGCAATTCTATAACCTTGACAATCCGTTGATCACACTCATTAACGAGCCGATTCGCCATCATTTGCGATCAACATGACGATGGATAGCCTTCAGAGAACGCTTCTCAAATGAAACCATCTAGATGATCAACTTAAAATAGCGCGTACGAGGTGTCGCTGTATTGCAGTATCTTTGTGCGCCCAGAAAGTTTCTTGCATCTTTGCAAAAGAAATTTCTCTTTCGAATCAATTGCGAAAAAATAATCCTTTTTGAAAAGTCTCATAAAAACGATTCATATGAATGCAATGAAGACGATGACTTTATATTGTATTGTGATCAAATAAATGTCTCTTCCAATCATATACGAGGATCACTTCCAGAAGTGCTGGGTTCATGCCGATCAGCAGGAGTTCCACTAGATGGGACACCGCTACTTCAGGCTTGATTCGACAGAAAAAGATAGAATTAGTTGATTACTTCGATGAGAATCGGCACACAGCAATATTTCTGAAAATGTGCAAGAAACTGAACGGAATGACCGCAACCGAGCTGCCTCACCGTAGCACCAATAACTTGGAATCTCTGTTGATGTGATTTGGACAAAATATCTTTATTGCTTGCGTTCGCGCCATTAAATTCATATGGACATAATCCGCTTCTCTTCGGGTTTGAGGATTCACACAACTTGTCCCTTTTCTCTTCGTTCTTCAATACTACCGTGTTCATTTAGCTCTTCGCCATTTTTTAACTCACCAAAAGCACCAAAACTATAGCCTATCAAAAGAACGCTTTCGTCTCTTCTTCAGTGCAGAATCCGATTCGAAGACATCATGTTGCCGACCAGTTTTCACAAGGTGTCATGCGTTCTTCACCCGTTGTTCGCGCAGTTCAACCTTTCCTTTCCGCAATTTCGTTGATTCATTGCAAAGAGCGTCCTGCCGACACAAATATTATATATATATAT
>JAARMF010003063.1:0-22556 GCA_022844705.1 Toxascaris leonina
TCAAAATTACAGACCCATATCCCCTACTTATGCGATGGAAAGACTAATTGCCTCCCGCCTTCAAGAGTATTTTAGTGTCAATTGTTAATTCTCGCCACTCCAATATGGTTCCTCAACGATAGATCAACTACAGCTGTTCTCCTCAGAACCCTTCAGAATTGGCCTTCCCAACTCGACCAGGGCGGCTACATCGATTGTGTTTATTTTGACTTCAGAAAAGCGCATGACTCAGTTTCATTGCCAAAGTTGCTCTTCAAACTAAAAACCTACCGAATCAGGGGTTCCTTGTTGAAATGGATTCGAGATTTCCTCTCCGGTNCTTCAACTATATCGACCACTGGCCAATTTTCTGATATACTTACTAACTGTAAATATGTATTGTCTCATAGAACTGTTAGTTTCCATGATGTGGCAATTGTGTATATTATATGTTCAATTTTCTTGTCAAATTATAGGCAGATACGTTTTCTTCAGTTTTCTTTTTCCACCATTCTCCCTCCGACAGTTCATCGGCCAGGTTGCACCTTATGTTACGTAATATTGACATGAAGCATTAAGAGTGGCAGTAAACATCATCGGATCTATTACTCAATGAAATAGGTGATATAGCAGGAAAATATCATTTGAAATGGCGATAAGCACTGCTATAAGCAATAATCGCAATTGTAATATTACGCGGAATAGAAACTGATAGTTGCAGTCATGAAATGATCCCTTTTTCTATGGCTTCGAAGTAATGGACCATGATGATTTACTTCTGCGTTGATGCCTCAAACTTTTAATACATGATACGGACATGTGTGCTTATGATACTGCCGAAAGGATCCTCAACCCGTCCTGACACTTCTCAGACTGTGACTGAACGCAACACTTTTCTCGCGTTGACAACAGTTTTCAAACGAATTATTATCGCTGCAACATTTGCAGATTTGAAATTCGGGTCATGGCATGAATGCTTGATGCGAATATACGATACTGCCACAACTGCACAACTCAGTCACAACTACACACTTTTTTCCGCACGAATCACTCCCACCTACCTAAAGCTAAAGAGGTGCAGACGGGTTGTCTAGTCGGGTGGCAGTGGAGTTTTTTTATCAGTTTCGTTTTTGATTCGGGTTTGTTGTACTGTTGTGTTTTTGTGTCTTTTGTGAAGTGCTTACGTACAACCATCGAGTTGCATTTGTGCAGTTTGTTTCGGGTGTGTTCTTTCGCAAATTCGATTCGCACCTTTGACTAGTGCATCACACCTTCAACTTTGGATCGTTGTAATATTATAACACTGGGTCGAATAACCCTCGCTGAGTCGTCACAAAGCTAGACTGAGAACCGCTTCAACTTGAAGTCACATGGAGGTTGGTAAAAACTGCCAGTCCCAACTGAAAATGTCAAATCGAATAGCAACTTAAGTTGGGTTAATTCTGCAGTGTTGCAATACTAAAGGGGTATCGTTGTCTTTGAGATCATTCTTTTGCTATCACGGCCTGTTTGTTTGGAATGCACGGTATACGATTTCTTATGTGTAAAGTGCGCTGGGCAATGCTCCGCATGTGGACGCCTGTATGAGTAGTATCGTTGATAGGCCAAATTGTATTCAAAGTCGCAGACGCCAGTGTCCTACGGGTGAAGTTGTTGCTTTGCTGAACATTATTCAGTGTTGTTTAACGCTCATTCAGTTACTGACAGTTCCACTATGGGTTACTAACCTCCGGAGTGGAACATCTTTCGTATATTATAACGTGCAAAGAACTGTATTGATGGGTTGATTCAGTGTTGGTTTATCACACTTCTTTTCGGTAAAATGGTGTGCAGCGGCCACAACAGAACCGCGATGTTTCTTCATGCAGCAGCCCTCCTTATCCGTCTGTCTGTTGCATACATAGCGTAAACCCTGTTATTTTTCCATCGCGCATATATTGCACACTTGTTGGCCAATGCGCACTTCAGTGGACGCTAACCGTCAGATTCCCTTCGTTGGATTGATTTTGCCTCGATTGAGTGCAAAATCTAGCCGAGCTTTTAAAGAATTATTGGAAAGGGTTGTATGTTGGTGGGTTTCCGGTGTTGATGCGCTTATACGACTAAGCAGCTAGAATGTTTGTTGCGAATCGCCACTTTGAATTGGCTCGTTTCGATAACAACTTCGCTGTGAACTCATTATCATAGTGATTACAGCGTTGTGCGTTACAACAGAAATGAAAGCATTTTCAGGCAGCGCGGTTGCAATGAGTGCCGACGATGTGCCATCGAAGGCCGATATCCAAAATATATTCCGCAAGTTGCGCTCTATTCCGGCAAACAGGGTGTGTGCTTTTGATTTCCGATTCCCCGTTGAATGTGCTCAGGGAAATCACCACCAATCTTGCATCACAATTTGCATCTCATAAGTTTAATTTTTGTTCAGAAAGTCGAGCATTCCGCAGCTTATGTAAGAGAAGCGACTGTATTAAAATGAATTTATTCATTCATTCACAAGGTGATGACTGTATTTGATGTGACAACGACTTAGATGAGCGTGGCTTGTCTGAGGAATGAGTTGTGTTTTGGCAAATTACGAATGCTGACTCATCCAAAGATGTTTATGTGTTGCGTTGCGTGCAAGTTATCGTGAGTTGTTGAGAAATATGCCTAATACATTGATGCTCAGTTCTATTTCCCTCTTGCTGCCACATATTCGCACAAGCCAGGAGCACAAAATAAAAAATCGCATTGTCCGCAAAAAAACTGGTCTTCTTTTGTCACGCTGGTGGCGCAGATTTCGTATGTTGATTGGTCAACTGAGGAAATTTGCACTTCTGAAATGACAACAGGAGAGAAGTTCATGAGTTGTCTACTATATTTGTATAGAGATATTACGGCGTTTGCCGAGTTGTGGGGTGGTTTTGGAAAGAGCCACAGCACTGCGCTTTTATAATTTATGAGGTTCTCGATCATGAAGCTGTTTTATGGGCATATGTGATTGCATCTATATTTGGGGGCTTCTGCATATAGAATCACTATGAATATAATAGTCAGTCTAAGAAACACACGGGTGCATGGGATTTATAAATTATACATATTATAAGATGTGACTTCATTTTTAATTTAACTGCGTTCCGCCGACGACGTGTTCAGAGATGAGAGTTGACGAGGTGAAAAAGATGAGAAGGGCCAGCTGATTTGAAGTGGGAATTGCGTTGTTTAATAGGCTGATTGCAGCAACCTTTTACCTTTGCAGGTGTGTTTTGATTGTGGGGCACGAAATCCTTCATGGGCGTCAATAACTTATGGCGTTTTCATTTGCATTGATTGCTCATCGGTACATCGCAACTTAGGTGTCCATATCACCTTTGTACGCTCGACAACGCTTGACACCAACTGGACTTGGCTGCAGCTCCGCGCCATGCAAGTCGGCGGAAATGCCAACGCGGTATTTATTTACTTTTTGGTTAAGTCATTCTGCGCAATATCTGATTAAAAACTAATTTTGGGCACCGACTGCGAAGTGTTCTTTTTGATGTGCACAAAAAAAAAACAATGTTTTTTTGATTATTGGAGCTGTTATATGGCTGTATTCGTGTTCCGGCCGTTAATCACAGACATGTTTATAGCTTAGTGTTCATCGTGGTGACGAGAAGGAGATGAGCGATCACTTATCATCCCTCTCACCTCTCAACTTTACTGTTCCTTATTTACGGCCTCCTTGTTTAGGCCTAACCACATTTTTGGCAGGAAATGTTTTTCTCTGGGCGTTAACTCTCAATTAGGATGCCCATGAACAAAAGTAAAAAGTTGTCGGAAATGCTTCAATTGGTCGGGGGATTATACACTGTAAGGAATTGCATGCAGCATTTTTGAGTGTTTTTGTTGATGAAAATGAGCATGCCATAACCATAGCCTATTGAAGGACGTATGATGCCAGATTTAATTGAGCGCTGCATGATGTGAGGAGAAACATCTGTCGCTTTGCGGCAAGCCCATTAGTATTAGCTGCAAATTGGGAAATGCATCACTTCCGAAATTTTTTCCCTTCGGACACCGCACTTTCTACAAGAGTTGTCCTTGTGCTGCAATGTGCAGCCAGCATAGTGTTATGATGTTTTGTTTTCGAGGGGCTTTGCTTTAGCGGCTACTTGATGCTTGCTGATTGATGCCATCTGCGTTTGAAGTTTTATTGCGCCAATGAGTTGATTAGGCACTTTTATTTCGAAGTGCGTATGCAGTTTTTCTGTTCTCCATCGTCAGGAGTATCTTATATTTTCTGAATCGGCTGTCAGTGAATATTTTCTCTCCGTTTCAGGTGCAGTTTTTCAAACAACACGGTTGCAACACGACAGATGCGCAGCAGAAGTACAAAAGCCGAGCAGCAAATTTGTATAGGGTTTGTTTTGTCGTACATTTTCGCTTTTATTATCCGTCATTTCTATCATTTTTTATCTTTTTTTTTCTCCATATTTGACTGAATTAAAGTCTATACGCATTGTCTTTTTTTTTTGTGGATAACCAGTAATTTTTGGAGTGCTTCTGATTATGCCTTCAGCTAGTCATTCTTACAATCTTCATTCCGGAAACTCGAGAAAATCGACGCTTTCTAGAATTTATATGGAAGTAATAATTACGTAATTACGATATTGGGTACCCTTACCGTCCTAGGACAGCTGGTGGAAATACATAGCTACGTTTCACAATTCGTAGCGGTGGTCAGCGGTGTTCATTTTATGCCCTCAGCAGTTGTTTTTTTTAAGCAATTAAGCTGAAATTAGCATGCTGTGCAGTGTCAATTTTCGTCGTTGCCTGGTCGCCTGCCTCATGCACGCGGTTCAGCGTTAGATAGAATTTGTGGTTGAATGCCTCTAAATGATGCAACGCCTACGGGGGATAGGCTGTGCGTTTGTGCGCAACGATAGTATGACCGCTGCCTATTGTCTCTTTGATGCTTCTCATTAGCGCTCGATGCTTAGACTGCTGTGTGATGGAAATTGCTAGCAATCGTTATATTATCTAACATAAAACTGAAGTTCACATGTGCGTTCATGCTATGCACGCATTGTTCTCGGCATTTTGCCACCCCTCTTGTGAACGTCGTATCACGCTGCTGTCGGTGGACGCAGAATAGACCGTCACCACCCTGTGTTGGAGTGCGAATTGCCTAGAATGCTTCCATTTGTTTATGAAATGAATATCAAGGCAGGGAGGGGAGGGGATAAAATTGGGGAAATTTCAATAAAGGGAGGATGGGAATTCAGCATATAGAATTTGTACTTCATAGAGGCGCTTGTCATTGTGGATCATATTTAATGCTTTTTCTCCTTGCGATATATGTACAAGATGACTCGTTCCTTTATTTACTGCGTTCCACTCGCCATTTCACTCGACATTGCTTTTTCAGTTATGCGAATAAAATTCTTAATAGTTAGCTGGGAGGTCGTTGTGAGGAATGTTTATTGCACTGCAGTTGTAAGTATGTAACGGCTGCTAAGAGTGCAGACGCATTTGCAGGGTGTTCGCGTTAAATCTATTCAATGGTTTTTGAGCAATGCCAGGCACTGACATGAGGGTTATGCGGGATGCTTGTGATTCTTATGTAGCTAACTATTTGCAGTGTTATTCGCTAATCCGAGGGAATACTTGAGACATTCTGTAACAGTGAGACGAAATTCGCCTTACTTGGGGTGCTGTGATTAAGCATATCATCTCTTTGAATGGACAAATGGATGTGGGTTTTTAAATTGGTAGAGGTTCACCCAAATGTTAAAGACACCTACTTAAGCACCTAAATTTTCAGCCGACTTATATAAGTGTTTCTTGAGAAATTGCTCCACCTATGTTCTTGGGACTTGCTTTGTCTGTTTCCTTTCTTATTATGTTTCTCTGTCTTTTGATATTTCTCCGCTAGTTGTTCGCTATTTCTGCTTTTAAATGAGCCATATCCGCTCGGAGTATGGTAAATTTTAGGATAAATTAACGAGTCTGGCTGCGCAAGCACACCGCCAATATGGGACTAATGCGTTGATGGAGGGGAGTGGTCTTATACCTGCTGAATCATCGCCTGACTCCGAACAGCAGGAGGATTTCTTCTCACAAGAGTTTGTCGCTCACCACAGCAACTCGTCGTCTTCTATTACTCAGGATGCCTTCATTAATGACACTGCTGATGTGAAAGGTGTGTGAAGAAATTTTATTGCATCTGATTGCAAGATGGCAACCTGAACATCAATAGGGAGAATAAGGGAGTGGAGGAGTCGTTAAGTAAAGAACAGAGTATGTAAATATAGATCTGAAAATGAGTTGTAACTTGCGAGTTTCCGTTGTTTTCGAGACTTCCCTCCTTCTGGTCTGAACTACTGATCTTGTTCTTCATGTTGCAAAATTGCAGTCGTTAAATGTAAAGTGAATATCGTTTAGCAGGCAGAACATTAGGAGTTCAACCAAATAAGGTAATGGAGGTGATTGTAGCCGTCCACCTTGGCTGTTCTTTCCGGAACGAGCGGAGATCATTTGTTCAGGAGGCGTTCTCTGCTTGGAGATGAATTTTTCATTTGTCATTGCTATTTTTTCTGTTACCTTGATAGAGTAAGGGTGAGCGAATGCTTCAAGGGCAGGACGCTTCGGCACCTGACGTTATGTTTCTAGTTAGGCTGTGCCGTTTCTCAAGAAAAAGGATGAGGAACGGGAGAGGGTGGGCGTTGACAACGAAAATGAATGTGATTGTGGTTTCACAATAATTGCTGACTGGAAGGTTGGCGCGAATGGAGCTTGAGTGCGGAACGCGAGTCGGTAAGCTGGAGTCTTGATGTTTTCATTTTTATTAGCAGGTTTAATGACACCAACAAAAAGCTCATTTTCACTAGAGCATGCTTCGGGTAAGGAAAATGAAGAAAGCAGGAAAAGCTTGTTCTTTTTGTAACAGTTTATTACGCATATGGGGGTGCTCATTGTGCTGAGTAGGTCGACACTTGATTTTGCTACCGCTGGAGGTGGTGTCTTTGAGCGAGAAATAAAAAAGTGGTGACCGGTGATTCGGCGCTGTTATTTTTCCATCGAGAAGGAAACAGTAAGAAAAATTTCGCGATCAGCAATGGTTCATTTGTTTTCTCGTTCGAAAGTAATATTTTTGTAGGTCCAAGTGTTGAGGGTCTTTCGGTCGGCAGTCCTCCAAAGACACAAAGTGCCGAGTTGAAGTCGACCATTATTGGCAAGAAGCCGGTTGTGAAAAAGACAGCGGTATGCACGTAACTCTCGCTCATTTGTTGTTGTTTTACCCCTGTTTTTTTCTGAGGTATTTCGATAAATGAGGACTTTGTGTTATGCCAACAGTATTTCCAATCTGAAGTGTAATGCAACTGTGGTAGGTTGGTGTTCTTGTTTGTTTTCCATGTAAGAATAGGGCTGTTTAGCGAAAAGCTAATGAGGAATTGAGGGTATATTAACGAACAGGAGCTGTAGTAACGAGTATTGAAAAATATTGACACATGTCTTTTGGGTGACTTTGCTAAAGTGACTTCTTAGCACAGTGGCCTCCTTTGATACCCTCCCAAGTAGTCCTAAAGGCATGCGTATGCTCGAAAAATACAGTCACATCAGTGGGAAATGAGCTCTGTATCTTGTGCGGCGCAGAGTTGGGAATGGATCTTCTTTGCTTGCGACGTTTTTGTTTGCTGCTCTTCCCTATCTGATCAGTTGTGCTTAACTGTTGTGTCACTAAAAGTTCCGCAAGTCGAGGAGAGAACATGAGGGTTGTGAGTGAATGGGATTCGACAGCACCGTCGTGCTTTTCTGCAGGGCATGGAAAATGTCCCGATTCCACGTTTTCTCGCGGATGTAAAGTTACATTTTTTGGCCGTTTTCTTAGAGCGTATCACTGATATTTTTCTGCCACGAATGAGGAAGTTACCTACGTTCTTGAGAAGAAGAGGGAGGTAACGATGACTCATCCGTTGAACTGCAAGGGGCCTTTTGGTCTGTTTTTGACCAGAAAAAAAAAACTCTCTCAGGAGTGCTACTGCAACATCGTGTCGAATGGCCATGGTAATGAATGAGCCCATTTCTGTTGCCGGATATATCTTCGAGGGTATTGTCATATGTTCGGCTTCTTTTAGTTTCCTTATTGTTTTCGAACGACGTTCAGCTTCACAGTTGCGCATTAATTGGCTTCCACGGTGTCATCTCACTTCTCCCAAACTCTGGGAGCCATATTCCAGAATTTACACCTATTACTTTCGAAACTGCTATGTTTTAGCTTGGTGCCAAAAAAGGAATGGGAGCGCATCGTGTAAAAACGAATTTCACCGAAGTTGAGCAGAAGGCGGCACAATTCGATAAAGGAAGAGAGGCGCTGAGTAACCTCTCGATTAGAGATACCGAGCCAGAAGAACAGCCTGTCGCTGCGCAGAAGCTATCATCACGGCTTATCATGCAGGACATCGAACAGCAAAAAAGAACCACTGAGGTAGGGGGATTTATGTGGAACATTAATCGGTATGTTTGTATAGCGGTTCCAAACGCTGATCTGGTTGATGACGGTACGAGTATCAGTGTAATTATCCAGCAAATGTATTGTGATTTGCATCGACTTTAGGGTCCGTTTTATGTCACTGTAATGCAGTTAGTTTGATTCGAGGATTTGCTAATTCGAGTAAGCTGTTATTCTGACCGATGATGTTGGCTTGCAGGCGGTCGTTGCAACTGATTATAATGCCTCGTCAACAATGGTTCGTTTTGTTCCTGTAGTAAATTGTTGGTGTTGCGTGAGGGTTGGTGTGACTCTAGTTGCCCTTACAAAAACGAAGCCGCACTGCCGTTTTCTAACTAACGAAATTTGCTTCCTTCTGCTTATTTACCATTTGTGAAATGCAGGCTAAAGTAAAGGCAGCATCGGGCGATCCGAGCAAGGCCGAGATGATCGACCGACTGGGCATTGGATTGAGTGGGTTCGGTAAAGGAGCAGTGAGCCACTCAGTGGCAAGTGGCATCATCTCAATTGCACAGGACGGTCTCTCTCGCGGCTCATCGAACGTCGCCAATGTAACCAATGTAAGGAGCCGTGATGATGAGTGGGAACTTATCGATGATTTTCCCAAGTAAGTTAGTTTCCTGCGTTAACGAGTTCACTACCTTTCACCACCACGGTTTACGGGATCTGAGGTGTTATTCAAAAGCTGCATCCAAGTTACGAGCAGCGATCTCAGCAGGGAACAACGAGTGATGCGAAAGGAGGGGTGGAAAAGAAGTGAGCAGGTTTTTCTCGTCCATAGCCCTTCCCTATCTCTTTCCTAGCACTTATCAGGTATGGCCACAACTAAATCAGTGTTTGAGGAAATAGGCATATTCACTCTTTGTGCCTATGTTAATTTCTAAAAGTTACGTTCTAGTGATGGCAGGACGCATGGTTATATTTATGTCACTGCAAAGGTATGCTCGGTCACCAAAAACCAAAATTTACCTTTCCCAGTGCACTTGAAATGTAGGTACCAAATATAGGTCCCATTTAGTGCCGAGCGTTTTGAATTCGACTCAAAAATGGCATCTTATCGCTTACCGAAACGATTTGTGGTCCCCTAATTTTCTCTTCGGAAATTCATCTAGGTTTGACTTCCTGTAGAGGCAGTACAGTTGGCACCGCCTCAGTGAAAGCTCATGCACTATGCACCCAAGCCTTCATAAAAATTCGGAGCCAAAAGCATCTTTATGAGTTTTAAATCTCATGGTACTTGTGTGCTTGAATGAGAGGAGTGAGAGAGAGGGAATGACAGGATGACTACAGAATTGTTCCGGTCGCTCTCGAGTTTCACAGAGGCAGCAGGTATCCGATGTGAGGTTTATTGAAAAGTTTTGGAGTTGTGCTTCGTTCAACGGGATTGTTGTGTTTTTTCGTCTTTGCCCTGGGGCTGGTGCACTGTTTCCTCCGTAGTGCTTCCCTCTTGAATACTGTCATTGTTTCAGTACTGTCGTTCTCAAGAGCCTCATGTTACTGAGCATAGGTTAATCAGTGAGGTGTTTAAAGGAAGCGGAATGTATTTTCATGCATCTGCTCATGAACCGACTTCGTTTTGAGTAAGCATCGAATAAGGAATTTCTAATAATTCGCTTCATCTCTTGAACAACTATGCGGAATATGGCTCGTATTCGTTTTCAATTGCGAATGCACTTTTAGATCATTTTTTGGTCTGAAAGAATTCATCCGGCTGATTGATATGCCGAAGAAAAAATAAGTAAAGCATTAGCCAAAAGTCTCACCGATTTTTTCCCTCAAATTTTCGTGATTTGGCTGTCGATGTAGCTCGATTGATAGAGCGTCAGTTTGCGATGTTCTCGACTAGCGAATACGGCTTTTAATGCAGCAGTAACTTTCACTTACTGTTTACATCTTTGTGGTTGCAGCACCGAACGGAGCTCATTTCTAACAAGTGAAGACTCGTATCCATTCAAATCTTCTGCGATGGAATCAAAGAAGGACGAATTTTTCGATGCATGGGAGACGCAACCAACGCAGCCAGCCACTACCAAGAAACCGTTCGTTTGTTATCCAGTTGGCTTTTCAAGCGCGTGATGATGAAATATTTTGGCTTGATAGCATATTTCAGAAACGCATGTATGTGGCGCCATTTAGCACATATGACTGCATTTTTTGACTACGTCAGCTTAACAGAACTGCTTATCGGATTGTTGCTGATTCTTTGGGGGAACGTTGTTTGTGACTTTTCATCCCCTTATCTGACTGTTGATCCAACGGAGCCTGCCCATAACGAATCCAGACAATGTAACTTTATCATAATCCTTCTTCACGATCAATTATAACGGAAAAGTTTTGGGCCGGAACTGGTAGCACTCTGTTTCGGCTCTTGGCTTTCAATACGCATGCAACGCTTCTGGACTTCGAAGTTTTCGTGGGTGTCTGGTGCAGTGTGTTAAAGTGGATATGAAAGGAGGAGGGAGTCATTGCGATCCTTGTTCGCCGCGTCGTACAGACTTGACCTAAGGGCGATACCTTGACTATGTTCAAAAAATTGTTCCTTCTTCCCTCTGTCCATCTCGTAATTTTTGGAAATATTGGTCTTTCATCTCGCTGTCTTATCTATTGAGTCACAATTAAGCCAAGTTCCTCGTAACTATACACGTTGCGAATCGATGGGTTTGTCTTATGACGATGGCACGTCCGTGATAACTTGTAAGCTGTGGGGATAACTGCTCGGAAGGTGCAAAAAACATCATAGTTGAGTTTAAGGTTTTGTTAGGTTTTGTTAAGACGAAGCTTATCGAATGCGGATTGGCGTGACGATGAAATAATTTTGAGAAAGTGAGGAAACCGCGACAATTTTTCGTGATAGTTTTAAAAGACGAATAACTTTTTGCCAGGTAGGGAAGGAACTTTTGAGATTTCCTTTGATTGGTCTTTGAGGATTCTTTTGATATTGTTGGAATGTGCATGAGTATTTGGATAGCTCAATGATGCGAGCTTGCCGATCATCAAAAATTTTCTAATGTCGCCAATGGGGTAGAATTTCATTAATAAGGTGTACCTGCATGTGTTGATCTGTGTTACTGAACGCTTACGATTTCATCGATTTTATTTCCAGTAAGGTTTGTTGAGGAGAGGCTTCATTTGAGGATGCATTTAGCGGGGAGAAGATCGAACCCAAGAGGCCCGTATTGTCTGTCCTATTGGTTATGTTGAGAGTCGACATACAGCATTGGTGTTAAGACGCATGTTTGCTTTTTATTTTGTTTGAGCCTTTTTTTTTCGGCTTTTCAATTGAGAATATAATTGGTTGTGAAGAATACATTGCGGAGGAGGCAACAGTAGTGATATTATTTTAGCACGCGTATGACGATGAGGAATGCTGCACCAGAACCGGCAACTGAAGAAGGAGCACTGAAGAAGTTTGCCAACGCAAAAGCGATTTCATCGGATCAGTACTTCGGCGGCCCTCAAGTTGATGTATGCTTTGATAAGTAGTTGCAAAGCATCATAAACTGCTGTTTTTGGCCACTTGAAAACTTCTGTTGATGTCGAGAGTACTGGAGAGGGATTTTTTTTGTGCACGTTAACAAAAATTTGCTGACATCTTTTTGGGTCGATAGGGAGATGGTGAAGAATGGAGCAGATCGAGAAGTTTACATTTCATTTCTGTATGTATCGTTGAGGAGTTATCCGTCTTCCGCGCTACAAGTTGAACCGTAGTCTTTCTACAGCATGTGATTTTTCAAGGAGCCCCATAGTTGATGTTCTTCTGGAAACCCTACTGAGGTTGGAGGTGATATTTTCCATCGTTTCAGTAGTTCATCGACACTATCATGCACCGTTCGCAGGAGAGGTCATGCAGCATCCTTAATGCCTCACAATGCGCTCGAAAGTACATCTACCCATCGCTTTTATAAGTCCTACCCATAGGGTGCTTTAAAGAAGTGGACAGATAAGGGAATATGGAGAGAAAAGTTTTCGTGGAAATCGCTGAAGAGATATAGCCTGTTGGGTGACGGCAGCTCTGATCAAACTTTCTGTATATAATAGACAGTGATTTTCGGAGGGATCAGTTACGCATGTGCATCTTACTGATAATGTCAAAATTTATCGTCCGTTGTGTGGTCCCTTGATGCATAAGCTAACTCATCCAGATTTTGGGAGTTGGTGTTTTCTTATGAATGTTATGTGATTCATATCAGCGACCGACATGAATGTTTCCTCGAGCTAGGAAATGAGAGTATTGCTGCCGCAGATGTTGTTCGTGATCTTGATGTTATAGTCGACCCTAAGTTGATTAGAGGTTGCAGTATTCTAGTATTGCTGAAGATCTGTCGTAAACTGCACCCGGTATTCTCCGCGCGCTGCAGCGTATATTGAGTAATGTCGAAAGGCATCTATTACCTAGTGCCGACCAATTTTAGAATATCGTCTGCGTTCATGTATGGTCGCCTTGTTCGGTTCCTGGTGTCGTATTGTTGCCTTGTTAAAACGCTTCACTCTCGCTGCCCCTCGCAAATTTATCGTGGCCTAGATCAGCTGAATTACAATTCCAGTTAAAGTGCCTTTAATTTGGAACGTCGAGGTATCACGGGCCGACTTTGTCATATGTCACAAAATTGTATATGCCCTTTTCCGATGTCTTGCTTCAGAGATATTTTAGTTTGCCTTTCCCTACAGTCGACTTCAAATGGCCACAATGTGTTGCAGCCTAAGCAGTGTTCCCCATAGCTTCCAAGACCATGTTTTGCGAGTCTGGAATCTGGCTCTTGCGCGTGCCAATGCATCACTCCTTCTAGTTTTTAAAATGCGGTGGAATCGTTTTTATCTGCACAATACTGCTGCCTTCATGTGTTGGATGTCGCTTCGCCCATATTGTAGCTCTGTGGCCTTTGTTCTTTTTCTGTTCTTCATACTGACCTATTTATACATTTTCCCACTTCGGGACATTGAAATAAAATGAAATAGATGTCAAATGGAGTGAAGGAGAAAGTGTGGAAAGGCTGTTGGATGGGATGTCTGACGAACAGAGAACAAGTTATTGGAATGTTCGAGACTTGCCGACGATCTGAATGCATCTTTAATTTTGAATTTAGTGGACAATACTGCCAAAAAAGCGGTGAAGACGAGAAATGTCACCTGTTCGCGCTTATGCGGCTTATATGTTTTACTTCAGTTTTCTACGTAAGGCAACAGTTTTTTCCTTCATTTTCCTTGCATTGGGTCTTTAAATTGTTCGGTCTGGGCAGTTATAAAATTCGAAATTCGCTCTCTTCGAAATACTGCGTTACTGAGTGGAGCGGAATAGCCGGAACCGATTGTTGACCCTAGTTTAGTATCGTGAGTCGCACAATCGATTAACGACTTGAATGCAGTTCGACCCAAGAATTGGAGGTGATGTCGATGTTTTCAACCCAATTCCTAAGTGTTTATGAAAGGTGACGCTTCTGGACTGCTCTAGAAGCGACCTTCAGCAGTCACAGGAGCACCTTCACTAGTTCACAAGAATTGTCCTCCACGCTTTCCGTTTGAAGGTACTGTGTAAATGATATGCAGAAGCACATGGTTCTTCATTATAATATTCTTCATCATACAATGGATAAATTTCATTGCTACCACATTAATAGAGATTCTCATTTCGAAGACCACTATTGCTCTGAATCACTGTTGATCTCGTTCTTCGCGCTATTCATCTTTCTGACATTCGTTCATTTCGATTTGTTTCCCGATTGTTGGTCGTCAAATTTTTGGGTTAAAATAATGACTGTCAAATAAGCGATTATTCATCCTTATCTCAATTTCTATTGTTTTGAAGTTTTTTGCAGTTTTCATGTTTCGTTTTCCTTTTCTCGATGGCAATATTTCTTTCTTGAAGTGTGAAGTGCATATAATTAATTCCGCTGTGTAGGGGAAACCTCTTTTTCCTCTCCTGAGAAGTTTCGCTATCATCGCTTATCCTGGGGAAAGTTGCAATAGGAGGTTGAACACGAACGTGGGAAATACATTTCGAATAGCGATACGCAAATCATCCACATTGCAAATTACTTAATGTTGATTTTTATATTTCGAGGCAGTTGCTTAATGAACTGATTGCAGTACGAGACGCAGACAAGGTTGAATCAGTTCGAAGGATCAACTGGTATTGGGAGTGCGGATTTATTCGGCAACAACGACTCTCATTCGAGTGGAAGGGGATACTCGGCTTATAGCAGCCAAATGCCAGAGATGTCCGACATAAAGGATAGCATGAGAATGGGCGTCACGAAGATGGCCGGCAAGTTGTCGTCGTTAAGCAGCTCAGTGACCTCTTATCTGTCGGTTAGTGGATCTGAACATTATCTTTTCAGTTATCCGCCCGAATTCGACTGGTTGGTCTTAAGTAACAGGTAGTTTGAAAACTAAGGGTAGTTAGGAGATAAAGAAACAATCATTATAAGAATTTTCAACTGTTATTTATCGCTTTTTGCGCATAAGAAAGCTGGAATTGTTTTCGCGTCAATCTTCAGGCTTCAACTACAACTTCATGTACTTCAATCGTTACGGTTACACCTGAGGTAATGTTTAATACCTGAGGTTATGTGTAGTTGCGAGAATCGAAAGCATCAAGCATTTATAAAGCTTGCATTGCGCATGGAAGTTTTCATTCTCCATTTTTTGATTAATCCATGTTCTGCAGTTAATAGGACCAAAGGTATTAGAACATGCTGAACTGAGGCGTTTTTCTTATGCACACGGTGATATGCTGTTTGGCTGACTGTTATGCTATATTGGTTACGTTTATTTGTTTATTGGACGTCATTAAGAATTCAAAAGCGGTGTGTGGGCCGTAATGAAACAGAGTGTCAGTTTCACGCATACGACGGTTGCAATTG
Source organism: Toxascaris leonina (assembly GCA_022844705.1). NCBI lineage: Eukaryota > Metazoa > Nematoda > Chromadorea > Rhabditida > Ascarididae > Toxascaris > Toxascaris leonina. The sequence continues at coordinate 15,313 of JAARMF010003063.1, forward strand.
CTTTTCATTTACTTCACGTAGCTGGAGCTTCATCGACGCGTGATGGCAACATTGTCCTTTTTTTTTCATTTCATTTATTCTAGATTTTCCATGCCAACCGGCAATTCAGCTAACAACTGGGATATGCAAGTGGATGCTAGCGTTTCAGAACTCCCCCAAATATGTTTCTGTGAAGGACGTTGAAAAGCTGTGCGGTGTACTTAGAGATATTGTGTGAAAGTTAAGGTGAAAGGAATACCCAAAATAATATCTGTATAACCCAGGATAAATGGTTATGAGCTATGCGATCGGTTAGTTCAAAGCTGTTAGATCAAAAATGAAAAAAACTAAAAACATCGGAGAAGTGAACGTAAAGTGGAACAATGAGAGGGTTCGGTTTTTTCGGTGTCAACATGAAGGCCGTTATCTTTTGATCCGACGGAAACATGAGAAAAGTTTATTTCAGCGACAATCATCGAAGACTTAGACTGATTGTGTATTCCACAGGTTGAGTCGCGTTGAAACTCTTTTCATTGTGCTTCTGTTTGCACTTTCTCTCTGAATGTGTTGTGTCGCTTTAGCATCTTGTGTTGTTTCGTTTGCTTTGTCATTTTCTTGGCAGCATGGCACTATTATATGTATGAAGAGGAGAGAATACAAAAGAGGCTCAGTGTGCTAGAAAAAGTGTCTGCTCGAAAGAAGATCGTTGACAGAATCCTTCGCATAATTCGTTCATCCCATTGCTAGAAGCTTCTTGGGGAAATTGGAGGTAGGATGACTGAACGTTTTCATTCTGTCGATTGGGGGCACTGAAGGAGATTTAGGGATGGTAATCTTTCGGAAAACATTCTGCACACAGAATATGCAGAGAGATTTCCACGTGTGTTATTGCTTTTCAAAGGATGTTGCAGTTTTCTTATTTGCTTCAGCTCTCAATATCCTCTCCGAATTTTACATGTATNNNTTTGCTTCAGCTCTCAATATCCTCTCCGAATTTTACATGTATAGTGCAATGCACTTTTTCGCATTTTTTTCAGTGGGGTTTCTTTGCGTTCTCGTGCAGTTCAATTTACTACATTACTCACATTTGTTTCTTCTATTAGTTGGATCAGAGGTGAGACGAGCTTAGAGAGGGATGAGAGGAAAATGCCTCGTCATCAATCATTTCCTATGCTTTTGGGATTGCATTCATTTTCGGGAATGAAGGCTTTTGTTACATGACATTTCGGGGCGATTTGCAACCAAAATCTAATAATTTAACTATTGCGTTGTTGATAAAATTGTTCGTCAAGCTTTACAAATAAGTGAGAAAGAAAAGGAAACGATGTTTGGGCTGACAGATTTTCTCAGAAGTTCTATGCGTATTGGTGCTTGTAATGGAGTTCTTGTGGAGCTTGCTTCCTGAGCAGGGGTTTCTCTCTCTGTCAGGTTCAGCTACAGCTGATTGCTTCTGGTACATGCACTATTTATATTTGAATGCGTTCGTTTTGGAGAGCAACTCTATTCTCAGTTCTTTCTTTTATGTAATGATGCTTGCCGTCTCAGCGAATTTTTTTCTGAAGCAATTTACTCATTTTTCTAAGTCGCAAAATATTCGAATGCGCCTGAGATACCAAGTGGTTTATGTTGCGAACGCCTTATTGAATGAAACTTGTGAATGTATGGAATACAACGAAATGTTTGTTGCATTTCAAGTTACTTTTTGTTTCAGGATCGATACTGAGACTTCACGTTGGAAGCACTCTGTGTGGCCGCACTGTCGTTCTGCACGCTCATATAAGTATTGGGCTGTGATTTCTTTTTATACTAACTATGTGTTATTTTAATCTTTTTTCAAAGATGTTCTATGTGGTTTCTATACAGATAGCATCAAGCTGCTCGATCCCGTAAGGGGAGGAAAGGGATGCTGCAAGAGAGACTGCTATTCATCAACAAGGCTAGAAATGAACATGAAAGCTTTGCTACCGTTGTTGAATATTTCCCTACTAGTCGAACGAAATGATGTGCTGATTCTTATGGAGGGTTATTCTCGATGTCAAGTACATAGTTAGAAAGCTTTGTCGTTAGAAGAATACAGGTAGTGGATAACATTGCTCGGCGTGGCAATATGGTTTTACGGTCGCGTAACGTGCACTTTTTTCATTGTCTAGAAGCGTTTTTCTATCAACGGCGTGAACGTTTCTTAATGTTGATTGAGTCTTAAGAGGTTATACTAGGTGCAGGGTTTTGGATCGTTTAGGCTCATGTTGGTTGCTGTGTGGTTATGTATCTGTTTGGTCATTTCGATAAGGAAGTTAATATCTCGGTGACTATAGAGTATGCTTATATATTATGGTTTGTACGCCTCACCCGGCAATCTCCATCAAAAGGAGTTAATAATATGATAGTGAAAAGTTAGCCTTGCAGAGGGCACAGTTCCTTGCCGTATTGATGGGGTGTACATCAGAAGGTGTAGAGATTACCATGAAAGCTTTTAGAAACAAGCTTTCGTACTAGCGCTGTAGTTTGCTGTTTATAGGAAGCTGCAGGAAGCCTCAGTTTACATATCCTTGAGTTGTTTGTTTTGAAAGCTTTCTGAAAAATTCCCTTCTTTCTTGATAAGCTTGCTAAAGACAGGTTTTGCAATTCCGAAGCAAATTATAACTGTGCTGATGCACCAACAAGTTGCAATGCGTGGGTTATTTTCGCTTTTTCTCGCAGTTTTGCACTCAGAATGGAGTATATTTGGCTGTCCATATGTTATCTGTTCTGATTTCTAAGTTTTAGGTACTTCTCAGTTGATGTGATGCATGAAATAAGATTCTTCATAGTGAGAGTTTTTAACAGGATTGGGGCTAATTGTAGCACAACATCATCTGCCGAGTGGAATACACTCCGAAGAGAGGAAGTTCATTGTTTCGTTTCGAGATTTTTTTGTTGGGGGGTTATGGTCCTCTTTCCATTTTTTTTTAAATTTTTGATACCTTCACGTCTGTGTTTCAAAATCTGCCACTGTCGACGTCTTTCTTGTCCCCATTTTTGTTGTGAATCATGCGGTGAGATGAAAGTGTATAGAATTCTAACGTTAAAGACAGGTGAACAGCTAAAAAAACGTTTAGAAACGTTTGATGCCGGTGGCATCCCACCTTTCTATGAAGATGTGTGATGGCGAATGATGTTTCATTTTGAATAATCATCAGCGTAGCCAAATTCTAGGCAACTTTTAAAATTAGTGTAGGAATATCGGTGAAGAAGACGAGGCTTGAAGTTTTCAAAGAAGGGATTTTCCGTGGGCGTCGTGCTCAAGATCTTCGCTGCAGTGTCAGCATAACTTGAGCTGTTTTATTTCAGTCATTTCAGAACTTCAGGTGCTACAGGCACATTAATACTGAAAATGTTGTGATTTTTTCGGCTAACTTTTCCTCGTAGCTTACGATGACTGTTTTCATCGCTATGCTGCTGTAGTTGCGTGAGGTGAAACTTGCGCACTCGCACTTAGCTAATGTGGCGAACACATATAAACTTTCTAGCAAATGGGAATCAAAACTCTGCAGCGATATAAATACTTCGACTATGCCAGTAATTTCTGTGGCTTAGATTCCTGGCGGAAATCCCACAAAAGAACTTTTCCTCGGCCTCTCCATCTAAGTCTCGCCTCAAGTAGTTCCTCGGTCGAAAATCCCCTCTTAACATCGCACTATGTGTGATGCTGCCTTGGTTCAAATGCGCTTCATGATTTGCAACAGAACGCAAATGCTGGCTGTTGACAAAAGCCATTCCTCAAGAATACGTGATGAAAGTTGGTATATCCTGGCCACTGCTATGGTGCAGTTGCAGATGGGATGCTGCTGCAGTTGCTGTGGTGTGTGGGGTACCAAAGGCAGGGGCGGCACTCGTATTCGTCGAATTCGGTAGTACTCGTGTCTCCGACATCGTAGAACCTCCTGCGGTGTAAGCTGTCGGTTGATGCTGGAGTTTGCTTGAAGCTTGTTTTGCTCGTCTATCTTTGTTTAAGTTGCGCATGAAGACACACCCAAATAGCGAATCTGTCTGAGCCAAATTTTAACCTGCGAAAGGGGTTTTCTTCCAAGGATTTGACTATCATCTGATTCGCGATCTGGATGTTTGAATAATCCCGTACATGTGCGGGAGCTACGCTTACGACTTAAACTGAGTCAAACGAAATCATTGGAATCAAAACTCCTTAAGAAACGAGACGGCATCGATGCAAACGGATACCCGCTCAATCTATGTCATGTGGACGGTATATCAATGATTGTTTTCCAACTGGGTAAGATGGATATAGCTTCTAGAAGCCGCCTGCAATCGGTGAACGAGGCATTAAACGGTGCACTCAGTTCACTGCACCGTTCACCTTTTGCATCAATGCATTCTTGGCGTATTCAAAATGAAAGTAATTTTTAAAGTTTCTGAAGGTATCGGCGGTTATGACGAATAATTTGATGCATCTGGATGGTGGATGGGTTCACGATTTTTTTATCGTAGTGAGCGTTTTTTGTTGTTTTCATTTGATTTTTATCACTTATTTGCTCCATAAATAAAGACGTTTATTGGCTGCTAAGTGCTTGTTCGCGTACTAATATGTTTAGATCTGATCGTAGCAACAGCCGAGTCTTTCTTCAATGTGTAATGTCAACAACTTGATAGCGTTTCACAGTGGCACAATTTCGTTCACGAAGAGCACTTGTAGAGCCTCAATATCGCCTATATGTATGCATATCCCTTTCGGTCTATAAATCTATGCCACATTCCCTTGCATATGAGCCCTGCATTGTGCATAATCGAGTCAAGCTTGGAAGACCATCCAGTTAGCTCATTGAGGACATTGTCAGAATTGGATTTGTTTCGTCTCGTTGTGTCGAATTATTAGTAGACGTTGTTCATTGACGTTACAATAGTGCAATGCGAATATGATGAAAGGTACTAAAAGAAGGCGTGATGCGGTATCCGCTTGATGGTACAAAACAAGTAAGTACAGTTGAGCAGAAAAGTAACTCCCAGTCACAATAGAAATGCGACTATTCGAGCAGTAGGCGTACTGGAAGGGTTTTGAGAGAATTAAAGCCGTCGAGTTCGATGTTTCCTCGAATAAGGCTTCAAGCAGTACGCACCAGGAGATGAGTGTGATACGACTCGACGGTTCTAACATATCGCTTTTGGACTGCGACGATGCAGGCGTGTTTTCTTTTTCACAAATACGTTTTTGGAAGGCGGTCAGTAATTTTGCTTGGGTTTGGGCTCATGCCTAACCTTAGGCTGTTTATTTAACATTAAGTTTGCTACTTTACATCGATATGCTATATCAACGGAATATGCCTATACGTCAGACAAATCCGGAGCTCCGCTTCCCGCGATATCGATTTTTTTTTCGGCCTCCTGTGAATGGTAATGAAAACTGTTTCAATAAATAACGAGTGAATTGCAATATAAATTGTCGTGGAATTTCTGAATCGATATGGGATACAGCTATTGTAGAGGATAATAGTTGCTACTTTCTCATGGCATACACTCTAAAGTCATGCTCTTAGTCTCCGATGTAACCCCTCATTCCGTCATTGGTATGGAGCTTTCGGCCCAGTTGCTCGCACTTTTCTCATCGAGCAGTTGTCAGATTTCCTTCTTCGCTTCTTTAGGGTAGAGGAAATGTATGTGTCTCTACGTCTGCCTGCCTTTTTATTAGATTCAGCCCTGAAGTCAAATGAAACTGTTCAAAAATTAGTTCAAAAATTGACGGACAAGGGTCAGCTTTTATTCTCTTTCTGCGCAACTACGTTATCCCTACCAGGGGTGCTATGATAGGAACAAGACCTCTGAAATCACACTGAGTCTCTCAGGCTTTCTGATGGAAGGGGATGGAGATAGGGAAGATCAATTCAGAGATGTCAGGGAGCAGGTCATGGACGTTTACTTCCTTCTGAATCTTTATGGCAAAAAATGACCGAAAATAAAACAGAAATCATTAGGATATCAGTCTTGGTTTGTTGAAGCTTACTGATCCCTGTATATCACCTAAAAACTTTATTTCCATGTCAGACGTTTCACGGCAAACCACCTTCAAGCCAAATTAGCCAAGCAGTGTCCACTCGTCGTTCACTGTCTGACGATGTCTCTCCTTAAGAGTATTTGCAGCTCGGGAATCAGTGAACATAAAGCAATAAAATGTGGTGGATATAGTGTCTAGCATGGGTATTATCTTGCACTTCGAACTATCAATGCTGAAAGGACTTTTAGCGCATTAAAAAGTGTCAAGAAATCGCATTCATTTCACATCGTTATTGCCATTAAACGACAAATGTTGAGTAGATTCCTTATGAGTGATATGAATGATAAGATATCATTCAGTGTGTTTATTCGTTGAGAACCCCAAAATTTGAAGAGAATGAACGAAATATAGAGGCCCACAGCACAACAGCTTACACTGACGCGTTTCTACACCTGTCTGCATATCTTTTTTCTCAGAAATTTTGCAAATGTGACTTTATTTTCTGATTGATTCGGGTTTATGGGAGACAGTGGATTCCGTCATATTACGCCGAAAACATCTGAACGAACGGAGGAGTTTGACTCACAAACCAATATCACTAGAGTGCGTCAATGAAGACGAATTACTTGAGTCCTTGTGCTCCTCGCAGGAGGAGCTTTCCAAAAATTAGCTTCGCGTTCTCCATATAAGTCAACGCCTACAACTCCACGCCCTCACTGGAGTTGACGAGTCTAATCGGTTACGCTAGCTGTCAAGTTTTTCATGAAATGGTTATTGGGTTTGCTTCTTCAGGGAAAAAGAAAAAAAGAAGTTCTGCTCCCGTGACGTCATTTATGTGCGTTATCTAAAATGAACTTCCTTATGCAAATTTTGTGAAAGAGGGCACTATAGACGTTACATTTCTACAAACGTTCTATAAATTCGCTTATAGAATGCCACGTTAAGCAGTAAAGTCGTTGTAGCATGACTCTTTCCCTGTGAGGTGCTCTCATTTAATAGCTCACAAGAACGGCTTCATTTGGGGGAAGGGGGGGGGGGGGGGGGGGGGAATACCGATCACTTATATAGAACAATATCCTTTGGATTGGCTCGCCGACATTTCGATGCACTTAAAGGATACTCCAAACTTTGTAACTTCGCATATCTCCGGCAAACATATTTCCGCTGACAATATAAACTTCGCGCATTATCTGAGCTGTATAGAAGTAGTTCGCCACAGACTTTCGTAGATGACAATCCATTGTGGAAGTAACTGGAAAAAAACGGAGCAATCCAACTCCGA
>JAARMF010003064.1:0-22548 GCA_022844705.1 Toxascaris leonina
GGTTTTTAGCGAATTTTGCGGTAACCGTAACTATTTTTCATTTTTGCGAGATGACGATGCTAGTAATGTTACGGAAGAAATAAGTGGAATTGATGGGAAGTTATCCGACCTAAAAAATTCCCATGGAGATGGAGGGGATAAGTCATCGCCATTATCATCCATCAAAAATCCTGGATGAAATCTCACAGGTTCTTCATGCATATTCGAGACCCAATGTGCGAAGTTTTTTTGCAGCTCCAATACCTTTTCTCAGACTCACTGTAGATACGTCCTGGCTGTTCTCATATCCGTGTGTGTGGTGTCTTTTTGCTATGCTAAACCTCTAATCTTGAAATTTAATGACTACGATCTACTGCCAAGGCTCCACTCGATCCAAATCTTCCCAACATTAGGCCTTTGAAAAACAGCTATATTTGCATATTCTAATTCTAGTGATGTCCTTGATATTCGTTTCATCGACAAATTAAACGGTTGTATCGCAATTCGCTGTTTCGGAGGTTAAAAATCCTTTTGCAGTTCTTTACTGCCGTAGTTTGAATGCTTCTGCATCGCAAAAATTGTAAAAGTTGGAGTATAGAATCCTATAGGGGAACATTGTAAAAGAGACTGGACTCCTTGCACCTTCTCCGATCCAAACGACCCATCGAGCTATCCGGCAAATGTTTTTTCATTGCACATAACACTGTGCAATCTGCGATCTCTGCAAGTCCTGCACAATGCTTACTTGGCTGGCAAAAAATGGTCTTTTCGGGTTCCTTCTGTTAACTCATAAGATAGCTATCAGTTACGATTGGTATGATTTTTGATTGTCCCCAATGGTTGCGGAACAGGACCAGTCACTGCTGGACGTTGTACAATATTTCTATGAATTATACTGCGCTGTCCAAACTGACCACCGTAGCCTCATTGGCTTACAGGTTGAATTCACCGTACGTCCAGGCATGGAAGTAAGTTTTTATATGTTTTTGCAAGAAGTGCGTAATTGTGCCTATCTTCCCCTAATCACTTCTGATTGCTGCGCAATTAAGGACAATTTTTGAAGTTTCAAAGAAGAAACTGATGCACAGTTTACATAACTAATGCTGAAACTCCCGGTAAAGTCATACTTACCTACAAGATAAGCAAAGTACACTCAAAGTGATGAAGAAAGTACACCCTAAACACAGAGTGAACGAAGTACTCTGAGATTGTTTCCATGTTTTATACTAGCGGCTATAAATTACTGACCTCCCTGTACATTGGCAGCCTACCGTTTGGCACAATGACCGCAAATGTTGAGAAATATCGCAAATAATGATGGGCCGCTGACGTTTAATGTTCTAAATATTGGATGAAATTTTTGGGCAAATAAATATTAAACGATACGCTGTACTGCAACAATGCGTAAGAGAACGAGGAATGAAGATCTTTCCTGCTGACGTGAAAACAAAAATTCATACGGAAAAGACTAGATGGAGGAGGAGGGTGTGGAGAGATGAGGGAGGAGTGTACTTACTAGTCTAGGACAGGTGCCTCTAGGACAAGCGAAACGTATGCAGCTATCATAAGTGAGNCAGTGCCTAGCCTCTAGGACAAGCAAAACGTATGCAGCTATCATAAGTGAGCTTATAATCCAGCAGATGGTGCCTAATGATTCAGAATGCAGCCATCCATGAGTAGAGTGGCGGAAGTATTTTGTTAGAACTGAAAATTTTGCATGTTTTTTTTAATGTGGTGACGACCTGTGAGCATAGGTATCTCGGCTGCTTCCAAGCATGCCAATCAATGTACGTAGCGTACCTATAAATTAGCATTTGGTGTGCAGTCGTTCATACTACATCCACATGAACATCGCACCCTTCACCTGATCCCTCGCCCTATTCGCTTGGAGACAGCTGACCAGATCTGCGCTTCTATGATGTCAAACTTACAAAATCCATCTTCCTAGGGCAAAACAAAAATCAACAAAGTGCTGGCAAGGGTCTGAAGTGATGACGAAATTATAAAGCAGCACCCCCTGAATCATTTCGTTGTAAGGTTCACCTCGTTTGCACGAATGCCAGCATATGGCAAATGAATTTTTTCTAATGGAGGTTACAGAATGGCAAATTCAGTAAATGATTCGAACTCGATGTGAAATCAAGTGAAAGTTTTTTCGGCGGATCAAGAAGCGATAGATCCCACTGCACTAATAAGCGCTAAGAATAGCCTGCATCTCAGCCTATATTGTTCGAAAGTAATTATGATGGAATAATCCACAGTGGAAAGAGCCTTAGTGGTAAAGGCGTTTTTTTTCGGTGGTGCAGGAAATTCGGTTGTAGAATGTACAGCTCTAAGTGCGTTGACTTTGCAACGAACTAATGAAATCGCCAGCAACCAATGCGTGCAGGTTTTCAGGGTGATCAACTTAATGCTCCGGCTTTATCACAGGGAAATGGGGAGTTTTTCAAAATGTTTCGATACGTATGACAGAACTTTGTTACTTACAAGCAAAAGGAATGGAGATATTGTTGAACTGCCTATGGCATGTCGCTTTATAGTCAAATGCGCTGCGAGAAAACCTCGCATATTTCCAGCGAAAGCAGTATGCGATTTTGTAAGACAGTGATTTCTCCTCCTACTTGAAAAATGACTATCTCTCTGCGGTACCAGATATGAAGGGATTGGAAAGTCTTTATATATGATCATACCCAATGTCAGAAAAGGAACGCTAAGTGCGCCTGAAAGCAGAAATACGAAAATCCACATCCTTCACGCCCCGTCCCACCTGAAAGAAATGTGTTAAGAATTGTATGCTTAGGACAACGCAAATTTCTTGCATAGAACCGGTCCTCGAAAAGAAGTGTGTAAACTTAGTGGAGGAGGGGTTGATTTGGGGAAACGGAAGCTTTTCTTTGCTTGGCAAGGGGATATATGAGATTTTTTTTGGAAACCATTGAACGAGTGTGCTCATCGAGTAGTTTACGGGCGGAGCCTTGGATTGACTTTACCTAACAAACAGGTTTTGACGATGATATTGCGCCCTGAAGATATTCTCTTACTTTGGAATGATAATCACACAATACACATTAACCGACTNTACCCTGAAGATATTCTCATACTTTGGAATGATAATCACACAATACACATTAACCGACTCATCTTTCGCAAACGACTACGTATCTAAAAGGTCGACAACAATCCAGAACAAAGTATAAACTGAAGGAGCGTATGGAATCAAAATTTTAATTTCCGATTTTCAGCGCGTACCACTCACGTCTGGCGTAAAAAACGTGGAATATGTAAAATGACGCTCCATTAACATTACTGAGTCATTATCTCTTCGGTGGTTGCGAAGGATTGCTATGTTGAAGTGGAGTAACTCTAACAGCTGTCATAACGATGTCATTTTGGAAATTGGGCAAGTCGATCTGTCTCTACACTAAGCAGAAGTCTGAAGCAAGTTTCGGTGCATTGAAACTGCCATCAGTCGAAGACGTTCTTTGCAGCGACATATGATTCCCTAATGGAGTATCATCTTTATCTACGATTTCCCGCTCTATGTATTAGAAGCTTATGGCTATCTGCTGCCGTTATTGCACAATATGTTTCGCGCTTTTTGTTGCGTTTCGAGTCTAAGAAGCCAACCACCATATGGTTGTGACAGTGAAATTCCCTTAGCGATCTGCTTTGCGAACAGTTCAGAGTTCACTTTCGTTTTTTGCATTGTGCACACTTTGTCTCTATCTGCTGGGCCATATGTCACATTAATACATCAGCTGAACAATTTCACAACATACTCGTTGCTAGAGAACGAAACAGACATGAGCAGCATCTCTATCGTGAGAAGAAACCATCGCGTGTCAGGTTGTGCTCAAACAAAATGTCGTGAACTTGTTGAGGTTTCCATGAAACAAATACAGGGACCTCCCTAAGGAACATTCATTTGTTTGAACCCTTCAAAACGGACAGTTCCTGATTATCCGTCATTTGAATGTGAAGGTCGATTGTGACTTTGCAGCGATTTTTTGTGAAGGGTCGGAAGTTCAGTGCCAATTCCACAGCGTTTTTAATACATTACCTTCTAATTTAAAATGTTTCGTATCTTTCTTCACACTTTTATTGACTATTTCAATTCTTCGATTCTTTTCGAGCAGAGGCTATATAGATTACTCATAGCATCAACGATAAGAACGTGAACCATAATCGAAGTATTGAGCATATCGCAAGCAAACATCCACGGGCGTCACAATGAAGAGTTATGACTGCCGCGCATCATCTGAACAGGCGATTACCTGCCCACAATTGATGCGAATGACGCTTCCATACCATCACGTGCACTTTTATAGCCTTAGTTTGGCCAATACACCAAACGACCCAAAAGCAGTGATGGTGCTAGCTTTGATACACGCAATGTTGCACTGATACAAAAAGCGCTGTAACAACAGTTTTATTTCTAAACACCAGAAATTGTTCGGCCTATCTGCGATACGAATGGTTCGTCAACTAGCTTCCCTACACTGCCCGCTCGTTCCACTTGCTAAACGCTGCTTTCTGCCAGCAGTGAGATTATAGCAGGTGGAAACAAACAGATGTTATTGCAGCAAAAATATTCCTGCTGCATAGCCGAGTCAGTAAAATGACTACTTGCCACATATGAACTAGTGATGACAGCCGAATGGTATTCCTCTAACCGTGCGAAGGCGTTGGCGGGGAACCGGGATTTGCTTCCAAAATTCGATCGGCTTACAATTAAAGAAAGTTTGGTTGGAAGCGGAATGTTCTTGCGAATAAACACATTTGATAAACATCTTCTCCCACACACAGCAAGCAACCGGCAGCAGCACATTTTCGGATTGGGACCGAAGAAAAAAGAAGCCTAAAAAGACGAATGCAGTCGGAAATTTTTCTTTCCAACCCTAACACCACCTTTAACGTGAGCATAATACTCTGTCTTGTCAAAGTCCTTTCGTTCCGATGGATCAAGCGAGCCTAGCACATCGTCAAAAATTTTGTGTTCATGTCTCAAGAACTTTCTAAGATGATTCACAATAGTCAGCGACCGTGTAGAGAAGACAGAGAATTTATGGCACGGATGTTTTCTTATATCCTTCTTTTGTGCTGCCAACATATTTGGTTTATGGACTCGAGTTTCGCGTTCATGCTTTGTTGTATCATGGTTTTTCTTTCGGGATGTGCAATGCCACTGCAGCTTGAATAGAAGCCCCGGGAATCTCGTTTTCGATGGTCCATAGTTCATCACTTGATGATTCACACTTTCCATTCAGAAAAACACCTGTATATTCGAAGTCGTGCGAATTAGTGCGTGATGAGAACGAATCTGCAAATATAAATTTCTTACAACTACGACGGCTTCACATGCGAGAATGACCTGTCAGCAAGCGTCATAGCATCGGATCGCTTTCATCAACACATGTCTAGAAAGTTTCTGATTAAGAAATAAGGTTTTGCTTCAGATCGAAAGGCGAGAGTAGATCATTTTCATAGAATTTTTTTCATTAAGAAGAAAGATGGAACTTCTGATTAACCGAATACAGCTTCCCAAAAAAGGAGAGTATGTATGAAGTGTTCTCCTCTCAGCTCACGACCCATTCCACAGCAACTAATTGCGCATCGACTGTTACAATTTTATTATTGAAAGTTCGATTCAGAAAAGGCTCAGCCAAGAAATTGGTTCTTATATATCTCCATCAACTAGCGAAATGTTCATCGATAGCCAGTGGCACTAAGATATGAGAGAGTAGATCATTTTTCCTGTTATGCAAAGCAAAGGAACGATTTGTTGAGGGATTTTTGCCATCTGAAACTTGTTGCTGCGGATAAAGAGGAAGAGTATTCGCGGTTTATTCTTACTGAAAGAAGAACACATGGGCAGGTGTTCACGGTTACATGGTAAGTGCTCTGCAATGTGAGGACCTAAAATCCTATATTTTCGGGTTTATTTTCGGCTATAATTTCGGGTTTTTCTAAATCAAAATGGCTGCGTTATTGCTTCATTCCTCGTTAAAGCATTTAGTTGCAGTGATCTGCTAAAGTTGTGCTTCACCGTTTGTACGCCGAGTTTGTTTTGAATAGGACAATGAGCGCGATTCTCTTCCTCCTCTATTCAAGCTATATGTCACTGTTCTCCCAGCTGTATTCAACAATGGTGTTGTTTTTGCAACGTTCATTTGCAATGACCATCGCAGTTTTGCAATTGAAAAAGTGCACCTTAGCAGTAGGTGCTGTACTTTTTCTAATGCGATGCAGTCTTATGTCAAGAGGATCTTGCCAAGTCAGACGCGAAGAACCCATTCGTCCTGATCTCCGCTATAGAAATCAGCCTTGCGTGAAAAAGAAAACGTCTCAACCAGAATTCGTGGCAGCAACTTCTCAGAGCCGTTTATCAATGCACTGGTTGATCAAGTAGGTGAAATCCTGCTCTCCATCATTGACATCCTACTTTTAACGTGAAATCGTTTCGCATTTGAAGATAGAGTTAAACAGAAGGGAACTGTCCTAGAGAGATTCAACTGAGAGGCTTTAGATATTTTCAGGCAGAAATTGTGTGAATAAAAGTTTTCTTTCAATTTTCAAGAAATCACAGCCGTCTTGAATGCGGTTTCCGATGAATGGTCCGATATTTCCTTTCCTTCCTCCTTGTGATCTGTGCTCCATAAGTTAGGGATATATTGAGCACTCTGGTCCACCAACATATGGGGACATGTCGCTCTGTGCTTTGCGACTTTTGTCACTAGTGATAGTAACTGATCAAAATTTCCTGTGTTCATTCTTCAATCAACGGCATTGCTTCACTGAAGAAATTTAGTTGAAACTCGACGCGCGTTGTGACGGGCATCGGGAATGAAGTCTTGCCTCAAGTTGAATGCTGCTCTCTCAATTTCCATATGTCGATATGGTCATAATGAATGTTGCTTTCTCAATTTCCACGACTCCTTAACTTCCTAACCACTTTATAATGATAGAAACCATCGGAGGCACTGTGATTGGATTCCACATCAAACGTGGAGGCAGGCGTCTGCACTGGTCGAATCAATTTGATTCGACGAAAGGGTTCGGGGCAAGGATTTAGTGGGTTCATGCTGATCGATTCCATCAGAGATGCTGTTCACTGCTGCTCATACGCGAAGACGTGAATTCGCTTTTTTAGTGAATTTTATTATGCTTATGATATTCTGCGAAGGCACTTAAGAGAGATCAACGATTGTCTTCCGTGCCAATTTGTGAGCGCAAATATGGCCACATAGTGTGCGTTTAGGAGATAATTTGCAATTTTTATTGGATGCATCCTACGAAAGAACTACAAAGCTCTTGTCGACGTGTAAACAAATAAAAAACTTATCACGGTGCGTTGGATCGCAATTGAAAAAGCCTTATCACGTGCGATCGAGGTCGTATAGTTGAACACTACTTCGTTCTCACTCTTGGCCTTGCAAGCATGTGTTCTGAGCAGAATGCGTGCAAGGTTGACTTGCTGATTCATCCGTTTCAGTTAAACTGACTTTCGCTGATGACTGAAGAAGACTTACAACGGCATACACACCTAGAGGTGTTCAGTATGACAAACACTCACCTAGTAACGACAGAACAACTATACACTATATAAAGTACAGACGCAACGCTTCACTACTAAAAATTGGTGAGGAAATTGCAAGAGCGAAGAAGTTTCAAATTGTCAGAGCATGTGAAACGGTTAGTGAAATCCGTGGATGAGCTTGTTATTCGATTCTAACAGGCGCTTTAGAGTCAGTTAAACAGTCGTCTCCAACCTCATTTGCTTCAAAGTGTTCAGTGACTAACAATTCAGGACTGAGCAATGTACTTCTGAGATGTATATCATCAAGTTTTCGATTTCCGTCCGATCCACTAGTTTTTGAAAAGATAGTGCAGTTCATGCATATTTCTTACAAATGGTAAAAAGAGGGATCGAAGGAATACTGCGACATGGAGCATTATCCCATTCTCCATCCCTACTATTGTAATAATTAGCGAGCACACATGTCCCAAGACGCAAATGAACTTCGCTTCTCTTCGAGCGTGCTTGAAATCTTCTCCACTGCGTATATGTCACAGGTGTGCCATCCGTCCAAACATAGCCATGACGACTTCTTCTGAGGCCGATCCAGTAAGTAAGACCTCCACTGTTCAGAACGAGTTCTGTAATATATTCTGCTCAAAGCCCGAAAATAAAATTGTGCAGTCTGTTTAGATTCATACTGAGGTCTCCTGTAGTGACAAACCTTGAGGTCTTGTTGCCTCTCATAAACCAATCTTAGCAAAAAATTTCTCTCCCACCTTCACCTTCTAAATCTCGGAGGGCAAATATTTGTTTGATCAATGATGGACAAATTAACTGCTACAATAGCATTCTCGATCGACTAGAATTGCAGATTTCGACACATCAGGCACTCACTATATCATGGCAATTTCAGCAGCATAACTCCAATGCATCTTTGCGGGAGAATTTAGTTGAGTTCCTTTTGAGGAATTTAGTCAAGCACAGACTTGTTCGGCTCCACCTTAGTAATATAGATTTCGAGATTTATTAAAAGAGGTCAAATGCGAACTATTGACAAACTGCCCCTCGTCCTTGTCGTGAATGGAAACGACTGCAGCTCCAAGCTTGGCGCAGAGATGCGATCCTTGATAGAAGTTGTGAGCACCATCGATCTGAACCAAATCTTAGCAATGTCCAGCAACCACCATTGCATTCCTTCCCGATAAAACCTTTTAACGGCAGTCGACATTTGAGTGGAAGAGAGTACATTTGAATGATATTTTATACGTTTTTAACTGCTATTCACATATCACCGCACCCCTAGTGACGGCACTCTTCTTGCTCTGAAATTTCGATGTTGTGCGAATGATGTTGCTTCGACCTTCTAATCAGATTGTTTACTAATAACCAACGATTTTGCGCCCGCTGACGAAGGCAGACTCACATATCTGATCATTCTGACCAGAAGATCATCCCAGCATCCAAAAGCCAGATCATGCGACCGGAAGTGGTTCGCGTTATAATTTGCTTCGAAGGCATTGGATTCGACTAACGCGCAAAGAAAACATTGACAGCATAATTGAAAAAAAATTTCAGGGAGACTGGAGAAACTTGAGCATATCGAGCAAAAATTGGCGACAATAACCAAACTAAATGATCTTCCATGAACCAAAGGCCACAGCGATGTCAGCACAGCGGTGGTACCCAATTTTTGATTCAGAGGTGTTCAATTCTGCAAGTTGTGTCTGTAATCTAGTCCATGAAAACGCCAAATAATTTATAAACTGCATCGAGGCTGCCTCTCCGGTTATTGCGACAGTTGGTCTGCAGCTGATGTTCTCAAGATGACGAGATCTAACGAGTTTTCATACCAGAATCTTCAGCTAGGTTCGTGCATAGCAAATCTCCGAAGGAGAAGAATAGGCCGCCGTTGCTTGTATATAAGCCTATATAAACCTGTTGCAGTCCGATTCCGGTTTTGTATGATTTGATTTGATTCAAGGTGCTGCTAGTTAGGAAGAACATGGAATGCACCGAACTACGTACTAGCCTGTGCTAGGTTTTTTTCTTGACTATCAAAGTTTTATTGTTCATTTCGGCTGTTAGGTGTCGCAGTTCGGGACTCGGTGCCTCATTCCACATTGTGATGCTTTAAATCTTCGCCAGCATCTATATTCTGAATCGAAAAAAGTCATCACCCACAAGTGATATCATTGTGCCACGATTTTCAATGTCCTGCTCGAAAAATTGGGAGAGTGAATCGCAGATTCTGCAAGGCTGAATACCAGCCAAATGCATGGCTCGCGAAGAAGCTTAAAGGCACGTTCGGCAGCACCACTAGCTGTCTATACTGTCACTGTGTGCCTTGGAAAACAATCATTTCGAAGAACCTGACAATCATGGTCCTAAAACAGGGAAGCACACTCGAGAAACGAAAAGGTGGCATAAGCGCTACTTGGCATATTTCGCTAGATACTGTCGCTAGATACTGAGAGTTCCGTTGATTTTCCACTATTTTAAGAAGCCCCATTGATGATCAAATGATCAAAAAGCCGTCGTTCAAAGCGACATTTATTTCAGCTATATAATGGGACTTCCAAGCCAATATATCGCCCTTCGCTTGGACCTGTGCATTGGCTATGAATGTGCGCGACGGATGATGATTATCATTGTGTGATGCCTAAAGGCTTGGAGTGGAGCAAGCGCAAATATTCTTTTCTGAAACCTTGAAATTTGCATATTTGGGTCTCTACGCTAAATTTATTTGCATAAATGAAAATGGGATACAACTTGGAAAGATGGAGAAGAAAACGATTGTGCTACGGCAGGGGTACTGCAGGATAATAGTGATGAACACAAATTAGCCCGGCATCTCTGTTGACAGTGATGAAGTTTGTAAGCAGGAGATTCAGCATATATTTTCAAAGAGAAACTTTGTGTGTCTCAGCGGAAAACCCAACGGTCAAACTGGATGCTGAAAAATCCAAGAACATCGCTAACTCTGAAATCAAAAGAAAGTGGAGCATATCTCACGCATTACTGCATACATAAGGTAATCCAACTGAATTTCAGTGTTGAATTTGGGTCAGAAAAAATATTCGTACATTTTGCTTGAAGTTTAATACAGCACTATACTTGTATCAGCTTCCAGAAACAGGCTGTATTGCACTCGCACTATGGCGTAGTGCTGTACAGTGCTCTGCAATTGCAGCACGAAAACGAGAATAGTTCTTCGAACGCTGGCATCACTGCTTCTCATCCTCTGTCACAATCCAAATTCTCTCCAGCTTTATTATAAATTTCAACTGATCTATTCCGTTGTTGATGGATATTTCCAAGTTGAAATTGGGTTAGAAATCTTTTAACCGGTTGCATCACAAAATTGGCAAGTAAGTGAAATGTGGAAAGTGGGAATGCACAAGAATAGTTGTTTTCAGACGCTATCAATTAAATAAGCATACAGCTTTGTACTAAGTCGTTGTGCCCAAATATGAACGCATGGCAGGTATTGTGAATTATTTGCCGCATATCAGATTAGAGCGTTGCTGAGACCGCGAGGAGAAATGGAGCACGAAGAGACATGAATTGTCTATCCATTGTGCACATTCACAAAAACCTGGATGCGCGTATTAGCGAATGAAGTTCGTCTTTTTCGACCGTTTATACAATGTATTCGAGCTTACGCTCACTAGCTGGTTTCCTTAGAAAGCTTCATCTTATACCGTGAAGATAATTGTTAATGCGGAGAAATTCAAAATGACCAACCACTTTATAGCACCACTGACGATTGCGAAACCATCCTTGTGGACAGCGCCCACCTGAAGTTCTAAAGGTTCACAAAACACGTTCCTCTGCTAACACTTGAATAAAACATTTTATGACAGTCTGTCGAAGATTAGAAGCGAAGACTGAAAAAGTCAACGGTAAGCATTCGGTAAGACATTCGCTACGTTTGGTAATCTTTTTAAGGACGATAATCTATGGAACCAACATTTTGTGAGAACGCTTATAATGACTTCGAGTTTATCAAATATAAAACAGTATGAGCATATGTGTTATTATTGCAGCGTTCACGACACTATAAAAACGTAGAAACTTCCGCAGAAAGGAAATTGTTATCGAAAGTTATTGTCACTTTGTGCTCGTAGATTTATCAAAAATTGTCGCTCCTGATGAATTCAAGTTTTACAACACGTCCCCTTTCTAACGACGAGGCATTCCTCACGAAGTTTGTGTCTAATTTGATTGCATATGACCGCAAAGGCATTTTTTTCATCCAATGCCAGCAATATCGCGTCCTTAAAAAGTGTCCTACCTCATTTATCACCTCTTTAACAAAGTTTATTTCACTCTTGTAATATCATCAGAGGTAGAAACCTTCTAGTCGTTAACTTTGAGGATACGAGCGTCATTCTCATTGACACTGTGCCTCCATCCACTTTTTGAGCCAAATGCACTCTCATGCTTCACGGATTCTTTTTTCAAAAAAAGGCCAATTTGGAAGAATTCTCCATATTGTAGGGCAGTCCGGTCGTTGCGGGCCATTTATGCCAGTAGTCTACTTGTAAAAATTTCGTTACTGTAAATCAGCTCATGCCCAGTTGTTCGGACACATTCTGAAGAATGCAAAAAATATCGCCAAATAACTGGCTTCGTTAGGTGGCAGGCCTGTATTCAACAAAACCGCAGACATTCAAAGCCGTTCGCCTATATCAGCTCTCCTGTTTCTTTGCTACTCACTGCCCTTTCTACGGACACAGCACTATGTGCAACGTTTTCGATTGCAGTTACGAATGCTGTAATTGAATTTTCCGTAAATGCTCCGTACCCTCAGCTACTGCCGATGTCGAAATGGTGTTCGATTGAGTGGTTGCGATTTCGCCTGTCGTCGTGTGTTCCGCGCTTCGAGAAGTCAGCTGCGTTGACGTGGTTCCCGATTCGGTATTCTTTTTCTCTGCAATCGCCTTCTGTTCCGCGCTACCAGTCGTAGATGGCATTGAAATAGTAATCGAATGAGAAGCTTCAGTTATCGTTGTCGTCGATGATTCTGTGCTTCCATCCGTCGTTGATGTTGAAAGTCTGGTCTTCTCAGTACTTTCACTTCCCGTCGTTGTTTGCAGTTCTACAGTCTCAGTCGTCGGTTGCCCTGCCGTGGCCGTCGAATTAGTACTCTCCTTCTCGGAGGTAGCCGTCTGTTCTGTGCTTTCAGTAGTCCATGGAGCTGACATACTCGTCGAATGAGAAGTTTCAGTTTCGGTTGTAGCTGTCTGTTCTGTGTTCTCGACCTTCATGGGTATCGAAACGACCATCGTAGACGAACTTTCGGTTTGTTTCGTCTTCATTGTTTCTTCCTTGCTTTCAGCAGTGGCTGAAACAGCTTGTTCAGTCAGGGTTGTTTTTTGCTTGCGTTAATTCATGTCACATGGTTGTGAGTTCCTTCAGAGGGTGCGGAAGGCACTCCGATTTCAAGTATGCCTGGTCTGTACTGCAACCTCGATAGCAACCTGAAATTCCATGTCGTTCTTGCTATATGGTCTTTGATGTTGACTACAGAAGGCTTGCGTTAGCCTCTAAGGTTCTTGGTGATCCATGTGTTGCCTTGCACTATAAGCACAAGAATTATTGGTAGTAAGAACCGCTGGTTTTCCTTGGTTTTCACACCATTGTTTTTCTTCTTCTTCTGGAATTTTGATTTGTTCAAGGTTGCACGTGTTTTTTTCTCTTCGAAAATGTACCAGCACCTTGCAACAAGGCTCCACAACTTCTATTCCTCTAGTGATCACTGACACCAACTTTTTGCCATGCAAGAAAATTTNTGATCACTGACATCAACTTTTTGCCATGCAAGAAAATTTTCTCATCGGTCGATGATGACAAATGTACCAAGTTCATTAGGTTTGATACTTTAGTCTGGCTTGCGCTACTCCATCTGTCTATCTGCAAAAAGTTTTACATCCTCCTGAAATTTGAACGTCATTTATTTCACCGTATATCAGTTGGTTGTCGTAGTGCACACTTGCAGACAAGCACGGAGAGGCCAAATGGAGGGCTTGTGTTGAGTCAATAGAAAGAAAATTTCGGGCTCGGCTATATCAGCAGATATTATCAGTTTTTGGCGATAAGTTAATTACAGAACAACTCTTGTTTCCCAGAATTTGAATAGACTTGCGGCGTTATTATAAAAATTCATGAATAGATATTCAAAAAAAAAATCTAAGAATGCGCTGGCGACTGCTGCTACACATTCCAATCTAATGCTTTACAGGCACATACACACACATACACACATACACACGCACATGCACACACATACACACACACATAGAGCGCTAGGTTAAAATAAACAAAAAATATTGAAATATTCGCAGACAATAGGGTCGTNTTTACAGGCACATACACACACATACACACATACACACGCACATGCACACACATACACACACATAGAGCTCTGGGTTAAAATAAACAAAAAATATTGAAATATTCGCGGACAATAGGGTCGTGTGACTACATCCAATAAGGAAAGTCGCGAATGGCTGACGTCCCTTGCTTGATAAGATCGAGTATAGGGTGCAATAAACATTGAACAATACGGATTATTGTAACGGCACAAAAGGAAGNCTGTAACGGCACAAAAAGAAGGAGGAAAAGGTAGTTCACTTCAGTCTCTTGAAACGATTGCTTGTGCGGAAAAGAGCAGGAAGGCGTGTTCGTCAGTGCTTGTTAAATTCTTTGGAGCAGGCTATTTGGTGCACTTCCCCCATACCTGCACACTGATGTTTGCTATGTATTCGGTCGTATGCAAGCTGCGTGAACATCTTGTCTGTCCATCGCATGCTTTCTTTTGCAAACCCATTCTTTCGAGAATAGCCCACCTGGTTCGCGCTGCTTGATATAAAACGTGCAAGATGTTGTACGATTGCGGGAAATAAAGAAAAATGACGAAATTGATGGAAAACGACTCGAAGTGATAACGGAATTGCGAGATGCCGCACCAATGGCTGCACATTGGAAATGAGTATTTCACAACGGCACTCGCGGGGCATTAAAATGAAGATGTGATTCCAAAGTGATTTGAAATAAGATGTGGCATGCCTCGAACAGTCTGCTTCCTGCTTCATATTTTTTGCAGAACCATTTCAGGATATTCTTCTGCAAGACAAAGGTTCGACAACTTTGCAAGATAAAACTCTTCGTGATGAATTCATTCGTTTACAGGTTATGAATCCAGAAAATCGTTCAATCAGTATTGGAAAATAAGCAAGTAAACATATCCGCAAATGTCGGACCTGCGAATTGGTCGCAAGGGTTACTCACATTCAAGATTTCATGACGTAGTAGCCTTGCTTCTTGATTAACAAATGGAGGGACAAGGGATCTCCATGGGCATAAAAACCTTTACATATAGACCTACCCAATACCAAACAAGGAACGTTGAGTGCGCCTGAAAGCAGAAATACGAAAATCCACATCCTTCACGTCCCGTCCCACCTGAAAGAAATGTGTTAATAATTGTACGCTTAGGACAACGCAAATTTCTTGTCTAGAACCGGTCCTCGAAAAGAAGTGTGTAAACTTAGTTGAGGNNNAGGAAATATATGAGATTTTTTTTTCGAGAACTGTTGAACCAATACGCTCATCGAGTGGTTTGTGCTTATTTATGGCCAAATTGCTCATTTATAGCTCAATATGCTCATTTATGGCTCAGTCGGTCACCTTGAGGCTCACACTTTGCTTATCATTCAAAACAACATAAGAGTCGCTTGCGAAAGCATCAATATTTTGTAGAGAGAGTTGCTTAAATAATTGGAATAAAGCTGGCACCCTACATAACACACTGGCTGTTGGAGAATAAAACGGACATGAGCAACATCTCTGACGTGGGAAGAAACCACCACATATCAGGTTGTGCTCAAACAAAACATCGTGATCCCTAAAAGAAGTACCAATGTGTATCATATAAACGAAATGCCGCAATCTTCATAAACCATATGGTATGTTGCATGAACCCTTTTAAACAGGCCGAAACCTTGAAGTTCAGTGAAGCATCGAAATCGACTGAGAGGGGACAATAACTGTCGGGGATGGTCCGAATTTTATATCCAATACGTCCATTTTTCATGTGTAATCTTCGTGTTCCGGAACCTTCAGAACGTTTTTTAGAATTTCCGATGCGTATTTCAAATTTTTCTGATTTTTTTCAGTCGAGACTTGACCGATTGCTCATAAAGGTAGCGATATGAACACAAGCGATATCAGGGTTCATTACAGTGCAAGCAAAATATCTACAAGCGCTGCAGTGAAGGCTTCAACTAGTTAGCAATATTGAACATGTGATACTCACCCACAACCGCGCAAATGATGCGTTCATACCATCGCTTAAGCTTTTATAGTCACGGTTTGGTCATCAAATCAAATGGTACAAGTGCAACATTTGCGTAAGCTTTTATTCATGGAACATCGCTTTGGAGCAAGCAGCACAAGCTATGACAACAAGTTTTTTTCTAAGCACAAGAAATTGTATGGTGGATTTTCTGTACGTATGGCCCAATAAATAGCCTTTCTACTTGGCCTGTCGTTGCACTTGTGAAATGATATCACATGCAAGCAAAGTGGTGTTGTTGCAGTGAAAATATTCATGTTGCACTGAAATATTCGTTAACGCTTCATTTTTACGCTCAACAGATCTCGTCTTAAACGTGTGACATGCTGACATCGCAGGTTTCCCTCACCTCTCCCTCCTCCCTCCCTCCCCCCTAAAAAAACATTAAAATTACACGTAATTTTCCACGCAACCTTTCTCCCTCTCGCCCCTTATCGGGATGCCTTCCCGTGGCGTCAGCATCTCCCAATTTTCTCCCTGTTTCTGAACAATTTTCAAAACCAACTTTTCCTAACATAAGATTCGATCTGATGGATTTTCCAGATCTTTCCAGGTAAATTTCGAAATCTCTTTGGATCAATCTCATAGTCTAAATTTGGCCGGTGCCACGATCTTGCGATTCATTGGAAGTGCGTTGTGGAGTGATCCAGGGATTTGGGATGTATTACAGGGATGGTCGGTTAGTTTAAGCTTTGCAACTACGTCGAAGAATACAAAAAAGCGTGATGTGGTTGGCAAAAGGCCGTCTTGTTGAGCGATACTGTGGGGTGGATTTGAATTGCTGAATTTTATATGACCACAAATTAAGACCTAGTAAATAGTGAACACCATGTGTTACGAGTGACGTGCGAATACGGCGTTATTGCTGAGTGCTAGCGATATACATCGCTGACGATCATGCTCATGTCATTCTGTTAACTTAATATGGTCACGCTGTGTGACGGACAGTCGTAAAGGAATTCGATGACTGTTCGCNTATCATGCTCATGTTCACGCTGTGTGACGGACAACCGTAAAGGAATTCGATGACTGTTCGCAGAGGAATTAGAGTTTTCCGTCCGAATTCGTTTCCGCAAGCATTCGCTGTTTCTCTCTTAGAGCTTCTTTTCAACTTAGCCCATTTATTGAGAATCTGTTCAACTTGGCGATATCAGTGACACTTAGTTCTCTTGTTTCCACTCCAGCAAGCTAGGTTGTTCGCTTTCCATTTTTGGCAAGAATATCGCTCACTCTCAGTCGCTTCCGCACTTCGTCACTAATTTCAGCTTTGTTCTCTTGCAGTATACAAAGTTGAAATCAGATTGGCCTCACTTCTCGCAGTCACAAAGTGAGACTTGCCTATGTGTGCTGCATAGAAGCCGTTGTTTCACTTCGTCAGTCATCACGATTACGATCATTCCTCAGAGTGTCATCGCAACTGCTCGTTTTTGAAATCTTCTTGACCAGATATCCTTTCCATGACAAATATTTCATGTCTTCTTGAAAGCCACCAAAACAAAACAACCTATAGCTGAGTCTTGACGAAAGTAAAACTGCCAAGCGAGTTTCCTGCTGAACTGCCCAAGTGTGCAGACGCAAAAGTAACGTACTACGGCGTAGCCGAAGTACTGTAACGCAGCAGTATGCGCTGCGAGTGCACATTTGATTGCAACAGCTTATTGCCGTGCGATCTCCTCACAAAATTTCAATGCCACAATCACTTTGCAGACTCAAATCATAAAAGTTTCACTTCAAAAACAAGAGAATTACCTGATTTCCGAACCAGAATTTTGGTAAATAGGGTGTGNCTTCAAAAACAAGAGAATCACCTGATTTCCGAACCAGAATTTTGGTAAATAGGGTGTGAGCATGCAAACGGCTAAAAACTTTTATTCACTATTCGAAATACAGGACGATTGCAAACGCACCAAGAAAGGAAACCATGATTCGCGAAATCACTTATTCGTTGGCTGACGATGTGTTCAAGGGAATGAATGCGGTTATGAGTACAGTCGTGTCCCAGTATGGGCTATGAAGGACGACAGAAAGAGGCTGAGTCCACTGCGATGAAATCAAATTCCACTTTACATAGGAAGGCGAAAATCGGTGCAATAAATCCAGTCAGCACACGAAATGACACGCCTGCTGGAGTGATTGAATTCTGGGCAACAGCTGTAGGATAGTGAATAGCTGGCACTGAGTGCCTTGCAACACTGCAGCTACAAACTGACGACCTTTTTCAGCTCTTTGCTGCTAATTTCCCCGGTCGACATCAAGCAACTAGGAGGCTGAGTGAATCTATTTAAATGAACTTCCCTTGCAACACCTGACTGCCAAATGTAAAGTAGTATCGCATTAGGAGATCAATGCCAGTTCATGGAATATATGCGTATTCGCACGTTTCTGCACAGTTTTCCCGCACCATCGGTATATTGCATGCAACAGTTCCCAATTGAGAGCAGTCATTCCATCGGTTAACTGCAAACATATGACAGTCATTTTAATGAAATCAGTGGTCGAATAAACTCGTAAACGAATTAAGAAAAGAAATTTCTTTAAGACGACAAATTTAAGGCTGATCGCAGTGGTGCGTCAGCATTTCCCAAGAGAGTTCCATTTGACCGAAATAAGTACTGTCATCGGGTTNTCATTTCCGAAGAGAGTTCCATCTGACCGAAATAAGTACTGTCATCGGGTTATTTTTAAATGTGCTATGGTTGGAAACTGAGAATGCTCATTCCTTCTAATATACAATCATGGCAGCAAGTGATGTATTGTGAGACATACGAGGTTGGGAACCGCACTTGCCACATGACTTCTCGCACACGCTCATGTACCATGGACGACTGCAAAACACCGAGCCGTCCGCACAATTGCTCAGAATATCGTCGCATGCTGCAATATACACAGAAATCGATTTCACAGTGCTGAAAGTAAGAAATTAATCCTGCTTAGGCAAGAACATTGCCCAATTGCCTTCAAGCATAACAGAACTGGCAATGAATGTTCTGGCTAACTTCAGTTGTTGATCATTTTCACACTGTTTTACTTCAATAGGTGGATACATCTGCTAACGTGACCAAGAATAAATGGGGCAACATCGCGACTGTGCTATTTCGCAAACTCATTTGGCTACCTTTCCCCTGTCGCCCTTCACCTCCACAAAAAGATATCTTTGATAGCACTTATTTGAGCATTGACGTCGTTTACATTTGAATATCATACCATACAGAAATAATTCCCTCTCGACTGTGCACTGCATTAATGATTTATTTATGTGTGTAGGCAAAAGAAAATAGAAATGATTATTTACTTTGATCTATGTTGATAGAAGTCTACGAGCACCAAATGTGTTAGAGAGGATGAGATTTTAATTGGTTATTTCTCAGATAGATGTCGTACTGCGAAGAGAGTAGAATCAACTCTTCATGTTCTATACTGGAATATGCAATGGAATGCTCCCAGAAATCGGCAAAAAATATTCCGCACAAAAAGTTTTTTAAGTCGTCTTAAGTGATTTCCTCCAATCCCTACGGCGATCTTCATGCGGCTAATAAGCATAACATCTCCCATATTTTAAATTAACAACACCAATGTGGTGTGTGGGCAATACAGAAAGTCGATTCACTTTCTATGCAAAAGATGTACGACAATGAAATCGAAATGCACTGACCTCGAAGTTGCAAAAATTCAAACGTCATTTCGAGAAGATTCAGTTGCATGCGAACTTCCAGCTATAGGCCATTCTAATATCAGTAAGCTGCCATCATAGCCTGTATAATTTTAGTCCCCCTGAAGGCAGCTATGCCACAAAGTATTCGTACTCGATCAAGAACCAAACATCCGCGCTGTTTTCATGGAAAATTTGCATGAAGACAAGTTCGGCATCGGGAACATGCACAGAACTCGGCATGTGTCATCACGAAAGTTTACTGACGATTTCCGCATTTTCCTAGACCTGTGGTGATGGGAATCCCGATGAACGAATACCAGATTCAAGGAAACTTTTTATCACATCCTCGCGTACTGTTCTCAATCGTTTTTTCCTTAAGCACAAAAAGTATTTCGACTGCAATGATGAACTCACTAGTATTTGTAGGGCAAAGTCCGCAGCTTTTCTGACACAACTGTCCATACCAGCTGAGCTGACAAAAGATTAGACCATTATTGCAATTGTCGATCTTATTCGTGCAAACTGAAAAGATGGCAACTGAGGGCTGCGTTATTTAAACGATTACCTATGATGGCTTACACAGTTATTGCGCTCTTTACGATTCAGTGTCATTTCAGCTTGTCATGAAAATGCTAAAGAACACATATAGCAGAACAGAGGTCGATCCTGTGAAATAAGTGCTCTGATGTGATGCTGCAACTGTTTTCAAAAAACGACGCACGGGGAGGTGGATAGCTGAGGGGAAGCAGTTTGAAGACCCATAAAAATGGCCCACTTATAAAAATGTCGCTTGCTCAGCAACGCAGTTTTGAATTCTTCTTTTAATGGGCCCATTCAGGATCCCCTTCAATCGGCTGTTAAGCCAAGACGCGGCTCGAATACGTGATTAATTCCTTTTCTTGTTGTACTTTTTCGTTGACTGATCAGTACACTTTGAGAATATTTTCACTGCAATCACTCCAACAATATATCTGCAGCACATCGAATAACACTCTTCCAACAATTTCTCTATTCCATCTTTTAAGTGTTTTGTGAGAACATCAAAAAGTATTTCCTGTGTTAACATTTATCGTGTTTTCTTCATTTCATTGCAGAAATGCACAAAGGAAAAACTCGGAATATACATATGAGTGTGATTACACACCTGTTGGGGTCATCGTACAGTAGTACATGCTCACTGCTTTAAACATTGCGCTTTTTTACACAGAATGTTCATGGAAAACCTCAGTTGCACATAAAAACGCCTTTTTAGCAAGTTCCTAGCAAGCGAGTAAAAGTGCACATAGAATGCTCTGAGTGATTATTACCAGCACGGAAAGAAAGAGTAATAAATGTGTTCAGCAAAAAACCACTTGATGAGCATCATAGACTGCCGTAAAAACAAAACGCTTTGAAAGAGCTTATTGCGGATCGTGCTTATAATCGCATTACACAAATTTCCGCTTGNCGGAAAGAAAGAGTAATAAATGTGTTCAGCAAAAAACCACTTGATGAGCATCATAGACTGCCGTAAAAACAAAACGCTTTGGAAGAGCTTATTGCGGATCGTGCTTATAATCGCATTACACAAATTTCCGCTTGTATTCCAAGAATGGAAATTTTGTTCATTTGTTGTTTGATGTGCAGATGTATTATTCTCGATGACATTGTTTGTAACATACCAATCAGACCTTGCACCACGCGTGATTGTAAATAACTTCGTCCCGCTTATTATTTTAGACTTAACAATCTACGTTCCCAAGGTATTATAAAAGATATACCCATGATTCCATATGAGTTGAACTAGCTACCTTTCGCAATTGCACGGGGAAAGAAGTGGAAGTGGAGAAACGGCACAGTGAATCTTGAAAAATCCTGTTCAGTGATAATTGATAACAGTCTTTATTAGTGAGTCCATACGAATTTCATATTATAGATCAGAATAAGAGTTCATAAATCCACATACGTTCGGATTCTTTGCAAATGCCACACGTTTCCCGACAGAGATTGTTGTACCAGCCCATTCCACATAGCAAGCTACCTTGAGGACACCACCAATAGCTATCCGCACATGCTGAAGTTAACGGTAGAAAACAACAAGTAAAAAATCGTATCACAGCATGCATTTTCCAAGGCAACTATTCTGTTGCATTAGGGAAGATAACTGCAGTATGGTTATATACGAAGTCATCTTCATTAAACATGGGTAGTCTATTAAACGAAACTTGTTGATTGTGCCGCAGATTCAGATTAACACTACAGCGAAGACGTTTTCCGAACTCATTTCACTGCTCTGATGTGTTTCGTTGTCTTTTTGACTGTTGACACAACAAAGGCGAATTGCAATTTAGGGCACCATCGAAGGTCGTTTGTCAAAATAGCAAATTAATATGTAAACAGCGCTGCAAATCCATGCTGCAATTGCATCAACCGCGCTGACCTTTGGCAAACGGCGTAGTGCTTAATGAGACTCTCTTATACTGTATGCAGTATATTAGTACTATACAAATGCTGCATTGGAATGGATGTTGCTATGTGTCTTTAAAACGCGCTTTCTAAAGGTGTCATTTGGTATTTGTTGAGACATCGATTCACCACTGATAACAACAATATTTGCCTATATCCTAGGCCAAAAACTGCTTTCTTGCGAAGCTCTGGTGCCAAGTGAAGGGAACACAAAATGACTGACTTGCTGGTCGAGTGCAAGCGTTGCATGTTTTTGTGCACACACTATCGTACCAACTGGTCCCACAAAACAGCAGTCCATCGCGACAATCGGTGATTCTGTCAACACATGCTGAATGACATTCTTTATACATATCCACCTACGCAGAATCCACATTAATGCACAGCTAATAGCTAGTGACATTAATCGAGCGGGACAAAACACAATTCGTTGCAGCACATCAATGAAGTCCAATTGACACTCACATAGTTTCTGATGACGTGCATCTTTGAATGCACTCTGCAGTTGGAATCTCCCAGAGAGTAAAGATCGATTTTAATTTATAATCACAGCTTTCTTGGAAAATTAAATCACGGAGTTAATGTCATATT
>JAARMF010003065.1:1018-19625 GCA_022844705.1 Toxascaris leonina
ACTCTTATCACTGATATAAAGCGATAAACTCTTATCACTGATATAAAGCGATAAACTCTTATCACTGATATAAAGTGATAAACTCTTATCACTGATATAAAGCGATAAATTTCTAGTGAAGGAGAAGAATTGAGGAGGAAATGATGATGAGCATTTGAAGAAATATAAATAAAAATGCGATAAATATTGTAACGAATAGATTTTTCTCAACGATACTGATGAAGAAGAAAAAAGGCCAAAGGTCACAATTCTCCCTCTCTCTGTTTCTCTGCCCCCCTCTCTCCCTCTCTCTTTCTCTAAAATAAATCTCACTGGTGTATTTTTCGGTGGATTTTTTCGACTGCAATAAAGTGGTACAAGTCATAAGAAAGAAAAAAAAAGCGAAAGATTAGAATATATCTAAGTGTATGGCATTCATTTATATGGAAATGAAAACGAAAACTAAAGAGGAGAGAGAACTCTTTGGAAATGTTTTTAAGCCATTTAAAATCGTTGGAAATTTCCGGGAAATAATATAATAAATAAATTTAATATATTTAATACAAATATAAATATACTTAATACAAATATAGGGGAGTAAAATAAATAAAATAAATAAATATGTTTAATAAAAATTAATAAAAAATGTTCAACAAAATAAATAAAAATATTATTTGAATTTGAATATGTTTAGCGATGAGAAAAACTCACACATAAATTTCTTTCACATAAAATTTGATTTAAAAAATTAACGTATCTTTTCCTTAGTTGATTCGAATATATGTTGATTTAGTGCCTCTTCGAAGCGATATGAGTAAATATTTATATAACAATTTATGTGAAAGAAATAGATTTTTTTAGCTGAGTAATTTATTCGTATATAAATAAAACTTTCATTCGTTTTATTTACGATAGATATGAAGCGATAAAATTATAGGAAACGAGAAGAAATAAAGAGGAAATGATGCTGAATATATGGAAGAAAATTGAAAGAAAAAAAAGAAGCAAACAAATAGACCAACATAAAGATGATAGAGGGAATTAGAACGGATGTAAAATAAAAATTTGGCTAACTATATGAAGCGGAAGAGGGAGAAAAAGACACGAAAAAAATTATCAAAGATAATTTAGATAGTGAAATATCTTTCGATTTAAAAAAGAAAAAGTGACATAATTAAAGAATTGGTGAAAATTTGCGAAAAGAGCGACACATAAAGCGGAAAACATCATCAACCCTATTTGGCTATTTTATGTGAGTATATGCAACTATAGAAACGAAAAGCGATGTGTGCATTTCAGCGTTGTGACATTCGAAAACGATCGATAGACTACATAAGCTTTCTTAGCTGCAAATAAGCTTCGCTAGTCGCATACGAAATGCTAACTAAATCCCTAATGTACGTCGGATCGGGAAATCGAATCAATTCGAAGAAAAACACTAGCAAGTATAACTAAATCAACGAAACAACTCATGAAAATAGAATGCAAAATTTGAGGCAGACAATTTTTTGCTCACTTAGAATATACATCAAATTTATATCGGAATAAATATGCACAAAAAGCAAAAAAAAAAGAAAAAAAAAAGGAAAAAAAAGGAAAAAAAGGAAAAAAGGAAAAAAAAAGGAAAAAAAGGAGAAAAAACGAACTTCAGAGAGCAAATGCAACTCGGAAAATTATCTCTAGACAAATTGAGAAATATTGTTAGAGGATAGAATGAAGTAGTACGATGGAAAATTACCTTGAAAATTGTGAATTCCAATTTGAAAGTTTCATATAATTGATAATTGCTATCGACCGCGACTGATGACTCAATCAATGATTGTATAAGATCTTTTTTAAAATCAAAATCAAAACAAAACAAGATCGAAATAATCAAAATATGACTCAATGATTGTATAAGAATTAAAATCGCTGGAAATTTCCGAAAAAGTTAAGCTGCCGGTGAGACGTTTTTGATAGAATCCATTTCGTTCGTATCGTTGTGATATTGTCTATTTTGCGTTGAATAAGTTGCGCAAAAGCGTTCTTCATTGAATCTCTTGCGCTTGGTGATCCATATGGTGGAAGATATAAGTCATAATCCGGCTAGCCAACCGATGATATATCAGCCTTAAGCTGAAATCGTATGAAGATTGATGTGGAAAATGTTGTTGTGGAGTTGTCCACTGAAGGAAGGGATAACACGCCGCTGATTATCGACTTCCAAGCTATCTAACGCAAGGTAAACACGCGAGAGAAAATATTTGAATGCGAGAGAAAATGCTTCAGAACAAAAAAAAAAAAAAAAAAAGCCTCTCAATCATTCCCTCAAAAATGTTTAAAGAAATCGAAGAAAATATGAACGTTTATATTTTTGTCTTCTGCCGTCCCCATATTCGACTATGCTTCCCAAGTTTGATTGCTTTATTTGCATTTTTGAAAAGAATAGCTCCCAGGTTTGCTTCAAAATATTTTACTTGCATTATTTTTCGCGAGATTTATTTCCGTGCCATTCGACTCAAATTATGCAACTCACTTGAACAGGTTCAATTTGCAATCGCTAGAATATGGAAGAGTTCAATTCGATCACAACCTCTACTAGTGCAGAGTCTAAGGCCTTTATGATGATCCACTAGATGAATTCTTCCATCTAGCTCATACTCGAGAGCATCGCATTTATGACTTTCAATTAGCCTATAAAACTTGCACAGTTCATAGTGTCTTGCAAGGATTTCACATACACGATTGTTCGACTTTGGAATCTGTTACCGCAAAATATAGTTGATGTGCAAAATTTAATCGCTCTTATGAAACGGCTCAACCCCTAAGACCTTCATTTTACTTGCACTTTGCTCTGCTGAGGTTCTAAGCTGTCATTAATTTTTGGAACGCCTGGTGGCCAGCGTTCTGGCGATTCGTTGCGAAATCAGCCGAGAATCGAACTCGGCTCTTTCCACTTACCAGGCGAAAGCTCTACCGCTAAGCTACACCCTCGAAATTGATCTTCGTGGTATAAACAAAAAAATTTTTCGTTTCCTTACTTTGAAGTAATTTTCAAAATTTGAAGCCTTGAGAAATTCCGACATCATCTTCTTCTTATTTCCCTAAAACCCTACTTACTTCGCTCCTCTTTCCTCTCACAATTTCCTCAGCATTAAAATTTTCTGAGTGATTTATTGACTATAAGCATCTAAATGTTGATTATTTTTTAGCCTTAGCGATTATTCGAATAGCCTTATAGATGGTTATCGGCAATTTCGCCGCAATTTTGAAAAAAAAAAAAAAAATCCACCAAAAACCAATAATGCTTTTTTCTGGTGGAAAACATTCTTACGAAGTGAGTCATTTCCTTATTTGATGATTTAAAACGGTCAAAGAAATTCAATCAACGCTTGAACGAAGCTCGTTTTTTTTCTCTCTCTCTTTTTAAACTTATTGCCTCGTTATTATTATCCAAGCTGCAGCCGCAAAAAAAGAATGCCAATAATCTTTGTAAAGTTTCTTTTCGCTTTTCCTCCAATTTCAAAGCCAATAACAATGCTAAATTTTCACATATTATGTGAATTTGGAATATTTCCATCGTGATTTTATCGATCCAGAGTCGATATTCTTCATTCATTCAGGTGAATCCAGAATTTGGTAGAAAATCTTTTGGAATATTTTGGAATCAAAAGCCACCCTCATATGTTGTGCGGATATGGCACCTCCCCATCATTCATCTAACAAACAGTTGAATAACGTGCAAATTGTAATGATGACAATCACTATGAATCACAATAGTGTAGTTAGAAAGCACATACATATATGAAGCGGCCTATATCCAAGCACTGGAACATTTCATTAATCAACGAGACGAATTAGTTCGAGGATTGAAATTTCTCCAATAAACTCATATCCAATATTTATGTTCTTCTCAGTTAACTAAAACTTCCTTTAGCTCCATATATTCTCTAATACGGTTCCACTTAATTTTCATAAACAGGATTGAGCTGGTTGTAGGGTTGTTGAACGGTCGTGTCCACTTTCGCTTGGCTCGATCCCGATGATGGATTGTAGAACGGCCATCACATATGACGGTTACCTGCGATTATGCTGAATGAGCAGGTGCGAACCAACCAACTGCGAAATCCATTATGGTGTGATTGGGGTTGGCGCTGGCACGTCAGCGCTTAAAAAATTGTCACAATACCAATGACGGTCTTATATCACGGCGAGCACAGTTCGCCGAAAAAGATCGAAGCCCCCTATTGCCTTGTAGGCACTTCGTGGAAGAAGAAAAGCTAGGAAAAGGAAACCCGGATAACCGAAATCTACGTTGCTAGCAGACCGGCCACCGGGCGATATACTACCAGCAGGAATATGGAAAGTAAGATCCACTGCAACGTCTATATGGCGTTGCCTGGATGCGGCGAGCTCAGGATCCGAAAAGATGGAGAAAGATGGAAAAACTGTCAGCTGCATCGATTGAGAAAACGGCAAAATCGATGAAATCACAGCGGTTCAAGGTATTCAAGGTGTTCAAGGTAATTTTCATAAAAGTTCCATTGCATAATGCTCTTGCATAATATGGTGGAATTTGCATAGCCACAAGAGATAAATATGTTGCCGCATCTATCGTGCTCATTCGACACAGTCGTCTTGATGATGGACGCCGTATGGTGCTGAAACGTTGGATTTATGGCCGCTTTACCTGTTCGTTACGCACACGGCACTTCTCGGCAATAATCTCAACATATCGACATCCGCATAAATCACGTCACGAACGGTGAGTCTCGACAATTTTGGGAATAGCTAACGTTGTCCCCCAATTGGTGAAGATGCATGGTTTGCAAAATCGTCCTCGTGAAGCATCCGATGGGAACAATGAGAAACAGCAAATTGCATGAACCCTGCGAATTCTTTAAACAGTGGCATT
The DNA here is from genome assembly GCA_022844705.1 of Toxascaris leonina. Taxonomy (NCBI): domain Eukaryota; kingdom Metazoa; phylum Nematoda; class Chromadorea; order Rhabditida; family Ascarididae; genus Toxascaris; species Toxascaris leonina. The sequence goes on from JAARMF010003065.1 coordinate 5,892, forward strand.
TCTATAAGAATCCACTCGAACCCATAAATAATCGAATCATGTAAACACCTACGTTTCCATAAGCTCTACTGTGATCGACCTCATGCATAAACAAAATGATATTATGCAGACGCGAACGAGCATAGATATTTTATGGAGGAATAGCTCAGAGGCAGAGCAAACAAAAGAGCTTTCTTTTTCTCTACAGCGTTTTTCCGTTCTTTCGGCGAATTCGGAGCTCAGTATCAGTCTTCCTCCACTCCAACAGTTTGACAGCAACCCGAGGATACCTCACTCCGAAATAGACAGATCACTATCATGTTCCGGGCACACAGGCACAGCTCAGCGAAGCGCATTCGACTTCCCAACCAGAGATCCAGGTTTCCAACGCCGTAGATTCCTTTTTGCTGTTTTTCTATATCTCGCTGCGTTCAGGACATTTCGTTCTTTTTGCCAATGAGCTGCTTGATAGACGGCTGGCTCTTCTCGAACTGTTTGAAGGCAATCGGAAGATATATCATCCCGAAATAGGGGAGCCCTTTTGTTGGGGGCATAGCTCAGTGGCAGAGCATTCGACTGCAGATCGAGAGGTCCCCGGTTCAAATCCGGGTGCTCCCTACTGTTTGTTGCCCGACGCAATACCCCTTTCTTATATCATGAGGAGATTCGACACATGGAGCCCGTCGTAAGAATAATAAATGTATGTCGCCGGAACGCAGGGAGCGCAAACGCATTACAGGACAATAGCGCAGTGGTAGTGCACCTCATTTCAGAACCAGACGTAGAGGTTCGAATTCGAGTGCTCCATTGTGGCGCCCAAGGCAACATCCCTCGCCCATATCGCAAGCTTGTTCACGGGTAGACTAGATGTCAAAGTCAGTCTGACAATTACTGCAACGGTATCTCTATGACCCAAATGAGTGATGAATATCTTAAAGAGCGAAAGATTAGTGGCAGAGCATACGACTGTGGAATTAGACCTCGCCATTCGAATTGCAGGTGTAGACCTCACTNTACCCACTCCCCGTCTGAAATGCAGTAGATGCGTCTTTGCCGCAGAGCTCACTCTCTGCTTTCAGGATTTCTTCCTCCCTTCTACTAGTGTGCAGCTCAACAGAGGCCTTGCGTTCTTGAACACGTTGGGAGCAGTCGGGCGATTTATCACCCCGAAATAGGAAAGAGCTTTTGTTGGGGGCATAGCTCAGTGGCAGAGCATTCGACTGCAGATCGAGAGGTCCCCGGTTCAAATCCGGGTGCTCCCTACTGTTTGTTGCCCGACGCAATACCCCTTTCTTATATCATGAGGAGATTCGACACATGGAGCCCGTCGTAAGAATAATAAATGTATGTCGCCGGAACGCAGGGAGCGCAAACGCATTACAGGACAATAGCGCAGTGGTAGTGCACCTCATTTCAGAACCAGACGTAGAGGTTCGAATTCGAGTGCTCCATTGTGGCGCCCAAGGCAACATCCCTCGCCCATATCGCAAGCTTGTTCACGGGTAGACTAGATGTCAAAGTCAGTCTGACAATTACTGCAACGGTATCTCTATGACCCAAATGAGTGATGAATATCTTAAAGAGCGAAAGATTAGTGGCAGAGCATACGACTGTGGAATTAGACCTCGCCATTCGAATTGCAGGTGTAGACCTCACTTTCTGCGTTCAGGACTTTTTCCATTCTTCTTATAATGTGCGGCCCGATAGGGGCCTTGCTCTCCTGAACCCTACGAGGGTAATCCGATGATACATCATCCTGAAACGGAAAAACCAGATATTTGTCGGGGGCATAGCTCAGCGGCAGAGCATTCGACTGCAGATCGAGAGGTCCCCGGTTCAAATCCGGGTGCTCCCTCCCTTTTGGTGTCAAAAGCACTCTCCCTTTCTTATGATATAACTGCGTTCCCTGACAAGATAGACCTAAGCAATTCGTTGCAAGAGTAACAGATATCCCATCGAGCCGAAGGCTGCACAGACGTCCTGCTGGACCATGCTCAGTGCTACTCCACTTGACTGCAGACAGCCGAAACCAGTTTAAATCCGCATGCTCCCTCAGTCCTGGCGTAGCATCCGACTGCCGAACTAGGTGTCCCCGTTTCAAACGCGGAAGATTCTCTTTAGGCTGTTTTTCTACTTCGGTGAAAATCTCGCGTTGCGTCCAGGACTTTTTTCTTCTTTCTACTAATATGCAGCTTACATGGCCTTGCTTGTCTTGAACACGTTGAGGGTAATCCAAGGATACATCATCCCGAAATAGAAAAAGCAGTTGTTTGTGGGGGCATAGCTCAGTGGCACAGCATTCGACTGCAGATCGAGAGGTCCCCGGTTCAAATCCGGGTGCTCCCTCAAGTTTTGGTGCCCAACTCACTGTCCTTTCTTATCTTATTACCGGTTCTCTGACAGGTCACACCTAACGAACCCGTCGCAAGAATAATACCGATATCTCGTCCAGCCGCAGGCAGACGCAGATGTCTCACTGAACCATAGCTCAGTGGTAATGTATTTGACTTCAGACGCAGACGTAAGGGTTCAATTCCCAGTGACCGCCTGCTTGTGGCGCTAACGGAAATATCCCTCGCCCATATCACAACCCGATTCGTCTGCAGATTGGAATCGGTCCCATGAATAGTCCGAAGATATCTCGTTGACCCAGACGACTTTCCCGTTGAGTGCAGAACCAGAGCTCCAGTTTGAGATGCAGTAGCTTCCTCTATCCGTTGAAGATCTAGACCTCACCTTCTGCGTTCAGGACTTTTCATTCCTTCCACTAGTGTGCAGCTTAACAGCGGCCTTGCTCTCTTGAACACTTTGAAGGAGATCGGGCGATTTATCATCCCGAAATAGAAAAACCAAGTATTTGTGGGGGGCATAGCTCAGTGGCAGAGCATTCGACTGCAGATCGAGAGGTCCCCGGTTCAAATCCGGGTGCTCCCTAGCTTTTGATGCTCAACCCACTGTTCCTTTCTTATCTGATAATCGGGTTATTGGAAGCAATTCATCGCCAGAATGATAGGGATATCTCGTCGAGTAGCAGGCAGCGCAAACCTATCATTGAACCATAGCTCAGCAGTAGTGCGTTTGACTTCCGACGCAGACGTAAGGGTGCAATTCCCACTGACCGCTCGCTTGTGGCACCGACGGCAATATTCTCATGTCACAAGCCGATTCGTCTGCAGATCAGACATAAACAATTGGCCCCATGAATACTCCAAAGATACTGCGTTTACCCACTCCCCGTCTGAAATGCAGTAGATGCGTCTTTGCCGCAGAGCTCACTCTCTGCTTTCAGGATTTCTTCCTCCCTTCTACTAGTGTGCAGCTCAACAGAGGCCTTGCGTTCTTGAACACGTTGGGAGCAGTCGGGCGATTTATCACCCCGAAATAGGAAAGAGCTTTTGTTGGGGGCATAGCTCAGTGGCAGAGCATTCGACTGCAGATCGAGAGGTCCCCGGTTCAAATCCGGGTGCTCCCTCCTTCTTGGTGCCCAACACACTGTTCCTTTCTCACTTTATTACCGGTTCTTTGACAGGGTAGACCAAGCGAACCCATCGCAAGAATAATCAAGGTATCTCGTCGGTCCGCAAGGAGCGCGGACATCACGCCGAACCATAGCTCGATGGTAGTGAACTTGAATTCAGAAGCAGACGTACAGGTTCAGAGCCGAGCGATCGCTCCCTTGTGGCGCCCATGGCAAATCCCTCGCCCGCACCACAAGCTGGGTCACATGGAGACTAGACGTAGGCGGTTAGCCTTGCAATACTCCAACGACATCTCGTTGATTCAGACGACTGCGCATTTCAGACGATAGCTCAACGATCGCAGTGGCTGTGGAAGTTGAGCAGTTGAGTCGCACGGTACCTTATCGATCTCTGCCTCGTGCTAGTTTCGTATATTTTACACAGATAGTTCTTTCTTCCAGTGCGGTCATCGGTTGCTACAGTGATTATGCTGTTAAGGAACGAGCTTGACTTTCCGTCCTTCATCTGCTTTACCAGCTTTTGAAACTCAATATTTGCGAGGTGACTGATTTCATTCCAGTAGTATTTTGCCTTGAGATCCTCGATTCTCTCGTATGTTTTCCTCTGGTGGATTACTCGAGTGCCGTTGAATAATTAATAGACTCTTTCATGCGCAGCCATTGTCACTGGGATGAACAGTTTTACCATTGATAACACCAAGCTGCTGAACAGCATTGTGGCTTGTGCCTCAGAAAGAGGTGGTCGGATAGCTCGCAAATGGTAGAGGCTGATGGAGCCCTGCTTTGATATGACATTAAAGTGCTCTCAATAGGCCAGCTGTTGGTCAAGGAAAAAACCAAGGTTTCTTGTATCACCTTCTCCTTTATGCTTTTATCATCAGTAACTAATTCCAGATCTGGATTAACCATAGTCATTTGATGGGACCAGCAATACCTGCTATCCACTATTTTCGAAGACCTAATTTACATGTGCATCATTTCTAAGTGCTTCCCGATCTTAGCAAAGTCTAAGGCCATATGATCCACCACTTCCTCTTCGTGTGAAGCACGTTCCTGATATAGTAATTGCACATCATCCGCGAACAGAACTAATTTACCTTGTGTTTCTACACTGGTGAGCGACGCCAAGAAGTAAGAGAACAGGAGGGATGATAAAACACCCCTGGAGGAGGCCAGACTTCACCAATTCTCTGATGGAGCAAACACCGTTTACCACTGTACTTACCCACCTTTCGTAAAGCAGGTTACTTGAAAGTCGGAGTGCTGTATCAAGGGGATCAAGGGTATCTGTAAATCTTTGCAAGACGACCTGTGTGTCAACAGCACCATATGCTTTTTGTATGTCGAGCTGTAAGATGTATCCGATCTTGGCGTCATCCGTTCCCTCAAGCAGGAATTCGGTTATTTCAGCGGTAGCAGTGAAGATAGAATGGCTTGCCCGAAAAGCATGCTGGGATGTAGGTATATAGGATTCAAGCGCTCCGTAGAGCTGAGGATAGATTGATCTTTCAAAAAGCTATAGCACTATCGACTGTGACACTATTGGGCGGTAGCTGACCGGTCTGTATGGATCATCTTTTTTGAACACTGGTACAATTGCCGCTTCCTCCCACTTCATCCGTATATGTCCAGTTTTGATTATGCAGTTGAAAAGGCGCAGCAGTTGTCGGACAAGGGAAAACTTGCCAAGTTTAATTATCTTGCAGCTTATTTTATTAGGCCCGGCGCCTTATATAGTTTTAATGCTTTAATAGCCCTAAANTAGGTCCGGCGCCTTATATAGTTTTAATGCTTTAATAGCCCTAAACAGCGTATCCTAATCCACTTCATGATACTTGAAAAAGCATCCGTGTTTTTTTAATGAAGGACATTGCATCTTTACATTGCCATGACTTTGAGGAGATAAAAAACTTGTTTAGTTCATTTACGTCAAGGTCGTATATTACACTCCGTTGTTTTTCCCCGTCATTGAGTTTAAGATTTGCCACATTTTGTGTGGGTCTGCCTTATGTTTGTTGAATCGGGATTTGGCCTGCTGTTTCCGGTATTCTCTAAGCAAACTGGCGACGAAATTGCGAAGTCTTTTTAGTTCCTTCCTAAGCTCGTCATCTTGTGGCCTCTTATACATCAATCTTAGCAGCCGATTTCCCTCTCTCATCCACCCTCGAATCTCGGAAGGCAGATATTTATCGTGTCGCCGCTCTGTTACCAAAGGGCAAATGGAATCAAAGCCACGATTCATGTTCTTCGTAAAGATTTCGCATGCCTCGTCGACATCGTTGTTATCTAATGCTGCGTAGAAGTCACTTTAATTCATGCGCGAGATTTCAGCACTGCAGCTTTCAAAAGTCAGGCTAGACCATTCCCGGCCCGTGAAAATTTCAACTTTTGTATGATGCCCCCTTTTTAATCATTGCCTATGCAATACTTCGATATATATAGGGCAGTGGTCGCTGAATGATAGGCCAAAGAGTACGCAGCTAACTAGTTTCGAACATCCCTAGAAGGAGACACATCCAGACAATGCGAAAGCCTAGTGCTATATTTCTGGTAATTCTCAAGGCTTTTTGATTCAAAAAAACCCTTTAGTGGCTCTACATCGCAATCTCAGTTTATATCACCCACAAAAATCGGGAGCACTTTCGAACTGCGTTTCTCCAATAAAAAGCTCGTCGCAAAATTTTATAAGGTTCTGCAGCCTGGTTGAGAGTGGCTTATAAAAAACTGTCAGCAGGACGTTATGGAATTTTACCAGTATTTGCTCGTACTCTGCTCCCTTTGCCGTAATGGTATACCGCAGTTGCTTTGCGTTAAAACTCTTTTTTACCCAAATCAGTGTCCCGCCTCCCCTGGTCCCTACTCTTGTTGAACCACTTTTCGCGGATACCTACAAAATGAAGCTCATTATTCCCGACGAATTCCTCCACTTCGGCGAATTTTTCACCAGTTGGAGATTGCACATTAAGAAAAACTCCTAGTACATTGCCCCCACATTGCCCAACCTGTCAGTTACAGGATGTGGTCTTCACTTTATTCAGCCTCCACGGTCGAGGTGAAAAGAGTTCCACGAGTTATAGTTCGTCGTTGACTCGCCACTTGAACATGTTCGCTTCTTGATTTCTTCGGAACGCGTCTACCCGTGTTTCTCTTCCCTTGGCTTGTTCTGCACTGTTGACGTGCCGTCGTATTCTGGTACGAGCAGAAAGCAACGTAACAAAAAGCTTATTTATTTTTCGAAGTAGCATTCTTGCAGTATTCTTGTACCGGAATTTAATTTTCATTATTCGTGGTTCACGGTCACTTTTTATACCGTCTCTGCAGCTTTCCTCGGATTCAGCTTCTGGCAGTTCGCAACTCTACAGGATTTTGAACGCGAGCGCATTGTCACTGGCTATCGCTTGACCATCTATGATAGCCTCCGGGACTTTAAGATGACTTAGTTGTGTTCCTTCTCATCGCATTCACCGAACATCTTGAGCGCGTTGTGTCAACTTTGGACAAACTGAACTTTGCTTCGTTATTTCCCACCTCGAGGGTGAGGGAAGAATGCTGGACTACTGGTACAGTTGATCGCACAGGCTCCATTTGGCGCATTAGGCTGTCCACCTTGAGTTGTAGTTGCTCATTCATGGATGCAATCTTCTCGTTCGCTGCAGCAAGCTGTTGGTTTGATTCGACCGGCGTTTGATTCCATCCAACCAGAGTAGTTATTATCATCCGCAGCGCATTGACTTCTTCCTACAGGGTGTCTGCTCGTTGCTCGGCCATTTCACTGAAGATTGCTCGACACAACCGCACGCGACAAACACAAAACAAACACATTCGACTATGGATCTAGAGCTCCACGTTTCAAATGGGCTAGATTGAAGGTGTAGACCTATCAAGCTGCGCCCATGGCTTTTCCCTTCTTTCTCCTAATGTGCACCTTAACAGGGGCCTTGCCCTCATGAACACATTGAGGGTAAACCGAGGATACATCATCCCGTAATAGAAAAACCAGACATTTATGGGGGGCATAGCTCAGTGGCAGAGCATTCGACTGCAGATCGGGAGGTCCCCGGTTCAAATCCGGGTGCTCACTACCATTTGGTGCCCAACGCGCTGTCTCTTCCTTATCTTAATACCGGTTCTTTGACAGGTTAGACCTAAGGAACCCGCCGCAAGAATAATAAATATATCTCGCCGGTCCGCAGGCAGCGCAGGCGCCTTGTTCGGCGACAGTTCAGTGGTGGTGCCTCTGAATTCAGAAGCAGGCGTACAGGTTCAAATTCGAGGATCGCTCTCCTATGGCGCCCACGGCAACATCCCTCATCCATACAACAAGCTAGTTCACAGGGAGACCAGACGTAAACAATCAGCCTCCCGAAAACTCCATGGATATCTCACTGACCCAGACGAAGGATGAGTATCTTATTGAGCTAAAGATTAGTGGCGCAGCATTCGACTGCGAAACTTCTCGGTTTCAAATGCGGAAGATTCCCTTTTGCTGTTTTTCTGCTTCGATGGAACTCCCTCATTGCCTCCAAGACTTCTTTCTTCTTTCTACTAATGTGCAGCTTAACACGGCCTTGCTCGTCTTGAACACCTTGAGGGTAATCCGAGGATACATCATCCCGAATTAGAAAAACTAGTTACTTGTGGGGGCATAGCTCAGTGGCAGAGCATTCGACTGCAGATCGAGAGGTCCCCGGTTCAAATCCGGGTGCTCCCTTAGTTTTTGGTGCCCAACTCACTGTCCTTTCTTATCTTATTACCGGTTCTCTGACAGGTCAGACCTAACGAACCCGTCGCAAGAATAATACGGATACCTTGTCCAGCCGCAGGCAGACGCAAATGTCTCACTGAACCATAGCTCAGTGGTAATGCATTTGACTTCAGACGCAGACGTAAGGGTTCAATTCCCAGTGACCGCCTGCTTGTGGCGCTAACGGAAATATCCCTCGCCCATATCACAACCCGATTCGTCTGCAGATTGGAATCGGTCCCATGAATAGTCTGAAGATATCTCGTTGACCCAGGCGACTTCCGCGTTGAGTGCAGAACCAGAGCTCCAGTTTGAGATGCGGTAGCTTCCTCCATCCCTTGGAGGTGTAAACCTCACATTCTGCGTTCAGGACTTTTTCATTCCTTCCACTAGTGTGCAGCTTAACAGCGGCCTTGCTCTCTTGAACACTTTGAGGACAATCGGGCGATTTATCATCCCGAAATACAAAAACGCGGTGTTTGTCGGGGGCATAGCTCAGTGGCAGAGCATTCGACTGCAGATCGAGAGGTCCCCGGTTCAAATCCGGGTGCTCCCTCCCTTTTGGTGCCCAACACGCTACCTAAGGAGTCGGTCGCAAAAGTAACAGATATCTCACCGAGTCGCAGGCAGCGCAAAGGTCTTGCTGGATTATAGCTCAGTACTAGTGCATTTGACCGCAGATACAGACCTACCCAGTTTAGACCCGGGTGTTCTCTTACTCCTGGCGCCCAAGGCGATATCCCCTGCCTATGTCACAGGCCGGTTCAATGGAAGACTAAGTGTAAACAACCAGGCTCACGAATACTGCAACAGCGTCTCGTTTACCCAGACGAAGGATGCGTATCTTATTGAGCCAGAGCTCGGTGGCAGAGCATTCGACTGCGACCCTAGAGCTAACCGTTTCAAATGCGGGAGCTCGCTCTTTGCGCTGAATGTAGAGAACTCGCTTTATGCGTTCAGGATTTTTTCCTTTTTGCTGTGAGTGTGAGGATTAACAGGCGACCGTATTGACCACCAGGCCTTTCTCTTGCCGGCAGGCAACATAAATTGAAAATTGTGCAGTCAACTGTATCGACCACTGGTCACGTAAGTGATTCCTTCCTCTGGCTCCGGACGAAACGAGTGTCATCAGATTTCGGCCAACCAACCTTGAAAGTTCCCCTCTAGTTTACGGCTCTACATTTTCTGTTCCCAGCGCAATCAAAGACCTATGTGTAACGACCAACAACAATCTCAGGTTCCATGACGATATTTCCAATATTGTAAAAAGGAAAGCGCGAAGACCTCTCTTATTCTTCGAGGATTTTGATCAATAGATATATCTCTACCCACAAAATTATTTATTTTCTACGTTCGCCCTCTTCTCGAGTACGCCTTCACCGTCTGGTCTCCATCCGACCGTTGTAACATACTCATTACCTAAACCTGATTGAAAACGTTCATTGAAAGTGCTTTATCATCCGTTTATTCGGAAGGCGATATGCCGGATCATTTGTAACCCCTACGTACATGCAAAGAGTTCGCGCTCTAGATTTACAGACACCTGAGCTGTGTCGCTTCTACTCCGATCTGCATAGGGCTTACAATATTGTTCGCCAAAACATCGACTTCTTCTTTGATGAATTCTTCGAATTATCACCCACCATTGGTTGCACTCGTTCGGCAAGCTCATCTAAGCTTGCGGTAAATAGATGCAGATTCAACATATTCAAGCACTCTTTTCAAAAAGGATAATAAAGGCGTGGAATTCGGCTCTTTCTTCTTTTTCTTCACTTCACCTTCTTCCTTGATATACTTGTACTTAGTGTGAATAGGTACTGTCTAACAGATTTGTTAATTTCCACGCTGTGGCATTCTTTAGGTTGTACGTTTTACTTTCAAATTTCTTGTAAATTTGTACGCAAGGGCGTTATCTTTATAGTTCTTTTTCTATTATCCTTCCTTTCGACGATGCATCCGCTGGGTGGTTTTTTCGCCTTCTCGCCTACTAGCATGTAAATGGCGTTTTCTTACCTGTTTTCGCGAATAAATCATAATTATAATCAAGTTCAGCAGGCCTCATCGCTTTGTCCATCGTCGTCACTCCTCTTGAGTCGACGATCTTTTGCATCGCTTCTGCTCTTTGATTCTTTTTACGACGATCTATTTCAGTGCTTCTCCTCACTCGAACAACTGCTCCCATCTCGCCTCCAAACATTCATCCGTCCCCATCTCAAACTTACGCGATTAAACCTATTGCAATTTATTAGCGGCACACCTATACTGCAACGCACGCATAACACACAATGCAGAAACACGATGCCAATAATACTGAACATCTACAACCAGCATAACCATAGTTACAAGACATGTGACGCGCGCTTCCGGTGAATTTCAAACGGAAAACACCAAAAAACAATTTCCTCACACTCTTCTAGAATTGTTCCAAAAACTTAGATGCCTCCAAAATTCCGAATGGGCCGTCAACTTATGACGCACTCAATATAAATAAGCGAAACCGATAGCTGGAGTAAATAGAGCACTGAGAATATAAGCAGAGATGCGATCATGATGACAAACAAGAAAGTTAGCTATCCAGATAGACTACTAGCTTAATATACAAAGCATATTAAAAAGCGTACTAACGCACGGAGAGTTCCTCAACAATTACCACACGACCAAAGTTTACGTCAGAATTGCAGAACACTATCTTTCACGACAGTTAAACGTTCTCACTCTGTCAGTCACATGCGTTAAAATAATAATTCCATATGAGCATAAACGCCAAAAATATTGCACCGAACACTAATGAAGTCTTTTACGATGAAATCTAAATTTTGAACTCACGCAACTCTTCTCCCTGACCATGTCTTCCCGACATCTTTGTGGACGAAATCCGGAGGGTAACGGACTGATAGAAACAATCAGATCACAAGAGACCGTAGCGTTCTTTGATTTATTTCTTCTCGGATAATTATCTGGCATCAAAAGAATTGACATAATTCTCACAGCTTCACAAACGATCAAATTTCCACCGAAATGTTTCATTAATGATCAACACCCAAATATATGGCAATCAAGCAAAAGGCGAAACTTCTCAACGACATACAAACCTTCTCCAACACAACAAAGTGGAAGGAAATCGCACTATACAATGAGAAAACATATATGAACCGAACTCACGCCCACTGAGCCACTGCAAACTTCGCAACTCATGAAAGGTGACTGTTTACAATCCTCTTTTGTAGGGTTAGTCGGTTTGCACTTTCGGTTCACAATACACTTTCATAACAAATCCTTTTTAAAGAGATAATGACTGTTCATGGAAAGCGAGCCGCCACGTGCATTTGCGCACTCTTTTTGCATCATCACTATCTCCTTCGGTGCATCTTTCTTATCTTTTTTTGCCACCGAGCTTTGAAAAGCTCAATCAACTCGCAAGTAGTCGCGACAGGGTCTTGGTTGTCTTAGACTGTGACAGGGTAACCGAGGACACATGATCGCGAAGTAGAAAAACTCGGTACTGTCGAAGGCACAGCTTAGTGGCTGAGCACTCGACTGCAGATCAAGAGTTCCCCGGCTCAAATCCGGGTGCTCCCTAATTTTGGTGCCAAACCCACTGTTCCTATCTTATCTTGTAACCGGGTTTTTTTGACAAGTTAGACGTGAGGAATCCGTGACAAGAATGGTCGAAGGATATCACATCAGGCCGCAGACAACGCGAACGTCTTGCTGGACCATACTCAGTGCTACTCCACTTGACTGCAGACACAGACGAAACCAGTTTAAATCCGCATGCTCCCTCAGTCTTGGCGCCTAAGGCAATATATCTTGCCCGTATCACAAGCCGGCTCGGTTGAAGACTAGATTCCAACAATCAGCCTTACGAATACTCCAATGATATGTCGTTGACCCAGACGAAGGACGAGTATCCTATTGAGGTAAAGATCCGTGACGTAGCATCCGGTGTCCTCGTTTCAAATGCGGAAGGTTCCCTTTTGCTGTTTTTCCACCTTGGTGGAAATCACTCGTTGCCTACAGGACTTCTTTCTACTAATATGCTGCTTAACATGGCCTTGCTTATCTTGAACACGTTGAGGGTAATCCGAGGATACATCATCCTGAAATAGTAAAACTTGCATGTGGGGGGGCATAGCTCAGTGGCAGAGCATTCGACTGCAGATCGAGAGGTCCCCGGTTCAAATCCGGGTGCTCCCTACCATTCATTGCCCGACGCACTACCCCTTTCCTATATCATAGGGAAGTTCGACACAAGGAGCCCGTCGCAAGAATAATAAATGTATCTCGCCGGTCCGCAGGCAGCGCAACCGCGGTACTGGGCGGTAGCTCAGTGGTATTACACCTCATTTTACAACCACAATAGAGGTTCGAATTCCAGTGACTGTTCCATTGTGGCGCCGACGGCAATATCCCTCGCCCCTATCACAAGCTTGTTCACGGGTAGACTAGATGTAAATAGTCAGTCTGACAATTACTGCAACGGTATCTCTATGACCTCAAAATGAGATAGCCTCATCTTCGAATTGCAGGTGTAGACCTCACTTTCCGTGTTCAGGATTTTTCCCATCCTCCTACTAATGCGCAGCTCGATAGAGGCCTTGCTCTCCTGAACCCTACGAGGTTAATCCGATGAGACACCATCCCGAAATGGAAAAACCAGATATTCGTCGGGGGCACAGCTCAGCGGCAGATCATTCGACTGCAGATCGAGAGGTCTCCGGTTCAAATCCGGGTGCTCCCTCGCTTCCGGTTTCAAACGCACTCTCCCTTTCTTATGACATAACTGGGTTCCTTGACAAGATAGACCAAAGCAATTCGTTGCAAGAGTAACAGATATCCCATCGAGCCGAAGGCAGCACAGACGTCTTGCTGGACCATGCTCAGTGCTACTCCACCTGACTGCAGACAGACGAAACCAGTTTAAATCCGCTTGCTCCCCCAGTCCTGGCGTGGCATCCGACTGCGGAACTAGGTGCCCCAGTTTCAAATGCGGATGATTGCCCTTTGCTGTTTTTCTACTTCGGTGAAAATCTCGCGTTGCCTCCAGGACTTTTTTCTTCTTCCTACTAATGTGCGGCTTAACATGGCCTTGCTTGTCTTGTGTACGTTGAGGGTAATCCGAGGATACATGATCCCGAAGAGGAAAACCTAGTTATCTGTGGGGGGCATAGCTCAGTGGCAGAGCATTCGACTGCAGATCGAGAGGTCCCCGGTTCAAATCCGGGTGCCCCCTAACTTTTGGTGCCCAACTCACTGTCCTTTCTTATCTTGTTACCAGTTCTTTGACAGGTCAGACCTAACGAACCCGTCGCAGGAATAATACGGATATCTCGTCGAGCCGCAGGCAGACGCAAACGTCTCGCTGAACCATAGCTCAGTTGTAATGCATTCCACTTCAGACGCAGGCGTAAGGGTTCAAGTCCCAGTGACCGCCTGCTTGTGGCGCTAACGGCAATATCTCTTACCCATACCACAAGCCGATTCGTCTGCAGATTTGAATCGGTCCCATGAATAGTCCGAAGATATCTCGTTG
>JAARMF010003067.1:0-22520 GCA_022844705.1 Toxascaris leonina
CTTTGAATGCTACTTTCACAGTGCTCTTCTATTTCACTTGAGAGTTATCCAATTTTCTATCCTCTGTGTCCCTCAAAGAGTTTTAAGCTGAAGTATATACGAAGTTGCATGCGTCTGTTTTGCCATTTTGGAGTTGAGTTCAGTGTCACTGTTTGTTATAAGAGAGCCTCGCCATGAATTACCTCACTTCTGAAGACGGGCGCTGCAATATAAACGTTTGCTTCCATGGAGGAAGAGCTTTGTTCCGGCAGATGGATTCCACCGTCTTCAGCTATTATATTTGAAAAAAGCTTTCGAAGTTTTCCTTGAAGACCACAACGTATGAAATGAGGTTTCATTTCACATGGTCCTAAATAAATCCTTTTTTTTTGCTTCCCTATCAGCTGCATCCTTCCCAGTTGGCGTGATGCTGAATTATTCCAACTACATAAAATTTTTAAATCTTAAGAGATGCTGAGTCGTCATCTCGTGTTTGCTTCCACCTGATAATTAGACTGTCAGGTGCANTCCTGACAATTAGACTGTCAGCTGCACAAACCTTGAACATTACCTGTACTTAGCTATAAAGTGATTGAGGATTAGTCGAGTGCCTTCCTCGAATTTTTTCATGACAACCTCAACACTATGTGTATGGGATAGAATACGCTAAGTGAACAGCATATCGCTCTAATCGCCATAAAACCAACTAAAAGATTTCACCTTCAAAGATCTGCTGCTCTAAATTTGTACCCTCAACAAGCTTAACCAATCTTTTAAAGGTTTTAGGGAATACCTCCCAAAATGCGCATCGATACTGAATTATGGGATTCATTCGAAACCAACAAGATTTAACAAGGTTAATATTAGAAAGCTTAAACTGGGGCGGGAGCGGAAATGCGATATTCAGTTCATCTCTTGTAATCATCGATTGGTTTAGCGGAATGAATCCCAATCCGAAATGATGATATACCTATTGTGTTCATGCTCACTTGCTAGCCTTCATGTATGGGCGCATTGCCGAAGGTTATACTTAGTTGCTAAGGAAATAAGTTGAAGTAGTAGAGGTAGATACTAATTGAATATGCAAATTTATGACAGCATTTAGAGGGACTCGTCTACACGTCAGAATAAAGTGGAAACGTAAGATATAATTTTTTGGCATTCATGTATTACTTATTGTCAGCATTTCCAAAGTTGGGAACTTGGGATGTTCTCGATTTTTTGTTGTTTCTGAGTAATTCCCTGTTCTGTCCCTTCATGAGTCGTCTGCGCGGTTAACACCCACTTTTACATTCCTCATCCTTTCGTGAGTAAGTGCAAGTGGAAAATATTTCATCAATATTTGTACAATATTTCATCAACGAAAGAAGTCAACTCCAGCGTTTGCATCTACAATGTAAAGCTGAATATTGCAGTGAGTGAGGTGAAGCGCTTCGCTATGGGTAAAAGCTGTGCAAACAAATATCCCCACAAAGCAGTTTGCTGTATGCGCATTCAATCAGGATGTTTGCATTTCACGAACTATGCTAACCAATTCCTCGTCAGTGCTCTGAGTTGGAATTTTCCGACATTTGATCGATGATTTCCATTAAAAAAGCATCTCATTTTTTTCTCGGGCTAGGCTTCAGCAGTATGAAATTCGTGTTTTTTCTGTGAGCTGGTCATAATTCATTCGAGAATTCTTCAAACTGGAACTTCATCAGTTCAAATCCCGTGTTCAAGTCACTTATTGACAAGTGTTTGCTTTATTTTTTTAGTTGAACTTGGCCCTATCAGGATTATCAATTATTTTTAAAAACAAAAACAAAGCTCGGGAGAAAATGTTGGGATGCTGAGGATCCTCTGTTACAATATGAGTTTGGAGGTTATTTTGCTGATTGCCATATCCAAATAATTTCAGAATATAACTTGGAACATTGATGATTACTGACTTCGGAATTACCATCGAGGTCTCTGTCACTTTTATTATTTCACAAACTGCAGTCGTAAATCGCATTCACTCCCTAAAATCCTCGTATACAATTGTATGCAGGTGTCTATGGGAGGTAAATCGAGCAACGGGGAAACAAAAATGGGCAGGTGGGTGGGTGTTTGTTGAGTACACATTGCTGAGAACCGGTTTACTGCGAAACTACCCTCTGAGAGCGCTGTGCGCTCAGTAAGCAGACCTTGATCGTTCGGGGTTCTAGGCACGCGGGTGTTTCGGTGGATGTGAAAGCGCTTGTGTGGCATATTGCGTTTCGTTGGAAAACGCGATTCAATGACTCACTTAAGCCAGCTTAGTTTGCGCTACACACAACCACTCGGGCACATACACCCTCATTTGTGGGGCACATCTATGAATAGGACGCCTCTGCATCGGCGACCAGCAATGGCCGTCTGAATGCTGTCGCTGTCGTGCGTCGACGCTGGGCGAACGCTTATTGACGCTTGCTTCCTAGGGACCTGCATTGGACAGCCGTGTCTAATGGAAACGTCACTTTGCTTGTCTTCCGACTAGCGCCGTCTCGCGTGCTGTCCCAGTCGTTTTTTAGTTGGCCCAGTCGCTGCCTCAGTGGCCGCGTTCCATTTCTTGCTGTGTGCATCAGAAAAGTGCATGCATGCCCCGTCGATATGCGTTGTCGTATCTAGTTGATGGTTGTTCTTCGCTGACATCAGATCACACGCGTCGTTTTCCTTCTCAAAATGAAGTGCAAAAGGTGCTGGCAATGGAGAGAGGGTTTATGGTTGTTTGCAGCAGCATGCAGACACGTTACTCGAACCGTGCGCCGGAAGAAGTTGTTGAAAACGATTGTTTAACGCATTTCATGCGTAGTCTTTTTGCTTTTTCGGCATTTCGAGCCATAAATTTTTTTGCGTTGTCGCTTCGTCCTCACACTTATCTTTTACAACTTCCTGTCACTTTTAGTGGTTGGTTACGTACGAAGTAGTTATCGATGATGTCCAACTTTGCAACCTCCGTATGATGCATCCCTTTGCTAATTTCTAGCCTCCATTAGCTGACCAGTAGTACGTCATTTTTGTACTCACTTATTAGTCACTGCTCATTCACCTTTGCGACAGTTCACAGCTAATCTCACCAAATGTTTCTGCGAAGAAAGGGAGTCCCTTTTTTCACCTTAGAAGGAATAATTCTCCAGCTATTGAGTATTTGTGTCTTAGCTGACTCAAATAGTCGCTCTGAGAATAGATTTATTTCCGTAAACCTCCGAACGATAACCACTTCTGCTATTTCCATTCGCCCACATAGCGATACGGTGCTGAGTCGACCCACCAAATAATCCTATCAGATTCGTCGCCTCTGTATTTCTAATATGGTGATCAGTGTTGTTTGTGCTAAGGCATTAAACGAGAGACCTCTTCCCTGGGCATTCAGCGGTCTCAGTCTATAACCGCAGTGGATAAGCGAAAGTCGCCTTCACATGCGATGTCTGCGTTTTCTTATTCTTACTGAGGGAACAAGAGTACTTCGGCACAGCGTTAGTGTTTGTTAACAGTCATTGTGAGATAATCAATTCCCTAATCTATTGTACTGTAAAAACTCATTTATACGGTCTCTAAAATCAGTCGAAGCGGTGGCTTAGTTTTCAAACATTAACTTATTCTTTCCGCTTTTGTAGCATTTTATTTACAATACTCTTGTACAGGAGACGTTCAATTGTGGAGGGTAATGAAATGTTACGTTTTATCTTTAGAAGGACTACTTGAAGCGGGAAGGAGTTTTCGAAAATTCGAAGAGGAGGTCATAAACGGGTTGTAAGAAATGTGTGCGTAACAGGACCCCAATCGATGAGTAGCCATTTATTCTTACATTTTGCCCAGTATACTTTCATTCACCAGTAAGAAGGTGGGTTGCATTGAGTAGTAATGATGGTAATGAGATTCATTCGATCCTTATTGAGTGCTCGAACTGCTATAAAAGCATTGCAATGGATACTCGAAGTAGCCTTAATCAACTCAGCTCCTTCTCCACTTCCCTTTATTCTTAGAAGCGATATCCCTGCTGCTGCTCGAATTTTCTAAATAATTCATGACTATTTTCACATGCATAATTCCAATGTTTTTTTGTTGTATTGTTTTTTCCTCAATTCGAATGATCCAAAGGAACCAAGCAATATTGTATGTATTTTATGTCGAAGTATATATGCGATAAACCACGACTCTTCCTTCCTTTGAAACACTCCCCATCATCTATATATATTTGAGGCGTGGGCCGTGATAGAGGGTAGATGCAGTTATGAGTGCTCACTCACTGTAGTACAAACTGTTCAATGGTACCTCTTGCCATATGTAAACCGATATTCGGCTTTTCAGAGTACATCGATGTTTCATATACCTGAGTTTCTACACACTTATCTGCCTAGGATAAAGTGTATGAAACGCTTCCGGTCGTTAATCAATAACAGCTTTGCACGTTGCGCGTATAAGAGAACTCATTCTGCTAGTAGTGGTGCTCTCCTCATTGTTATAGTTCTGAAGTACATGGAGGAAGAATAGGCTGTTCCAAGTAGCAGAGTAATGCCATAATACGAGGATGCTGCCGCCCAGATATATCCCTCCCTTCTTTTCTGGATTATAACACCGCGAATATTTATTTGCTAGAGCACACTGTTTATTGAGCGAAGGATATGGGTGCATCGAGTAAGTTATTTAAATGAACATTAGTTTGAAGTGGATTCCTGAAGGAATGCTGTGACGATGTGATACACTGCTCACATTTCTGAAACGAGTTTGCCGTACCGGAGTAAAAACTGCCATAATGGAACCCATTATAGGTGAGCTTACAGGGGCCTAAGTTTTTTTCCCCAACTGTTGCATCGTTCATTTATCGAGACTATTGTCTGTTCATTNTCATTTATCGAGTCTATTGTCTGTTCATTTCCTTGGAAGTAATCTAATTCGTCGCGGCACCATCTACGAATGTGCCGTTTTGGAACGCCGTTTGTAATTCAGTTAGTTAAAAATCCTTTTTGGGCCTCTTCCACGTGGGTCGTTGGGTGTAGCATGCATAATGAAATCGTGAAGCCTCACTTGAAATAATCCAGAAGACGTCAGCGTTTGAGAGTCATCGGATAAGTACGAAATAAAGGTGCTGTATGATATCTGCACAAGAGGAACATTAATCAAACGGAGAGTTAAGCTTCACAATGCGGTTAAAACAGATGCTGCAAAATCCACGAGCTTATCTTCGCATTGATTGTTGTTTCAAATTAAAAAGCGCCTATGTCGATTCATTTCCTCGAAATTCGCTGCATGCAGAACGTGTGATTTCAGCAGCATGGACCAGGTACCGCTGCCGGAGTATCGCAGTACAATCGCTGCTCGTCCAGGCTACAACCGCGCCATCGGCTCCAGTATTTCCATGACTCCATTCGGTTCCATGTGTAAGTTGTGAAAGATTTCGTTTCGGCCTACAAAGAGAATTTTAGCAAGTGCAGTTCATTTGGATTTTTGTTCGTCTTAATTTCCTTTTTTTCCAGATTCCAATTTTTCCTGCGATCATTTTCNTTGCGATGCACTCTTTTATCTCGAGTTTTTCAATGGTTTTGCAGTAATGAGTGCACTTTTTGCAACTCTCAAATAAAGACATAAGACATATCGACAGTACTGTTTATGTTGAGCTGCACTCTAAGAAATGGTGCCGTCGCGTTTGCATAATACAAAAGAGTATCACTGGATACTCTCATTAAAAACTTTGTCGAATTTGATCACCGTCGATCTTCTTTTTATAGTGCATTTTCGTTCCACTAAGAAATACAAATTGTAAGCGTGAGATTTGATGGAGAGGAAACTTCTTTTTTGAGCAATCTTCTAAAACGTTGATTGATTCGCTTGTGTCGCATCTCACATAATTTTTTTTCCGTTATTTTTCTTTTTCTTGCGAGTTCAAAGAAATTAACAATTTTCACGATGCTGTGATGTATTTCATTTGACATGAATTATTCACTTATTTATTTTCCATTTTCGTTTCAGTGCTCATTTTAATTTTCATTCGAAAGAGAATCACAAGACTCGGCGCAGTATCGATAAGCTTTTTTTGTCGTGGAAGTAGTTTGATTGTATTGATATTACGTTGAACTCGGCTTCAGAATTAGACATATTTAATGCGTCGCTTGGATAATGAGTGTGAATGGCGGTTGAGGATGTATGGTACAGATCCGACGAACGGATAAAAGCCGACTTCTAATGACAATTAGATATCATAATGAATAGTTCAGTCACGATAGTTTATACAAAAATAATCGAATTGTGATGGACATATATCATTGAGAGTACAAGAGGCGAACGTGCTTGTATTTAGCATCAGGCGGCGGACGTATTCTGAAGACTGTCACTGAGATCGGATCTTCATCAATTCACAGCAGTGGCCTTTCGCCATTCGGTCAGAATGCGGCCTCAACGATCCGTGATACTCGCGAAAGGGAAAAGAAAGAAATGAGTGACCTGAATGACCGCTTGGCCTCATATATCGAAAAGGTTTGTGATCGATGGTTTTGTTACTTGCTTGCAAATCACCTACTTATCTCCTGAAAGGGTTTTTGGCGTAGAACTACTGTGCCTTACAGTCTTTTGACTGCGATAGCGCAATGTTCATTGCTGTCTACTGTTGACAAAATAATCGCGAAATATTGGCCAGAAGGTCCATGCAGCTCTGTCATCTCGTTTTGAATGCGCATATGCCGAGGCACAAGAGTTACTCTCAAAGGTTGCCGAGTTACGAATCATTTCTCACGACGAGTCCACAACATTATGCTGTTATTCACTTTCGCTTGATTACCTCGCTTGTCGATTTTAATGATAAATTCATGAGCAATTTGTTCTTTAATAGTCGCGATTGCGAGAGAACTGCCGTTGATAGTTGTCGAAGTGACTGTTTGGAGATATTAGCTTAGGTGCGATGTTTGTCATGATGATGCCGCCGCTTGTTTAGGTGCGTTTCCTGGAAGCTCAGAACCGTAAGCTGGCTGCTGACTTGGACTTGCTTCGCGGTCGTTGGGGTAAAGATACGCTCAGCGTGCGAGCGATGTATGAAGGAGAATTGCAGGTGCGTCGTGCGAAAGCTTCTAACTTCGATGCATACACTAATATTAACCTCTGATATATTTTTTCTCTATCAAATTCTCTGTTGTAAGGAACTAACCTGCATAAAAATTTACCTTCATTCGACGAATGTTTTGTATTTGTGTCTCTTTACGAGCGATTAACGAGTTTCCTGAAAAGTTGCTAATAGCTCTCATACGGCTGACTGAAGATTTATTTTCAGATGTTAAGTTCACATCCTACTTTATCTCTTTTCTGTAAATTATTCTCAGCAATAGATTTGCTCAGAAACAGTCGTATTAATAACAATCGCAGAAACGATAAAGCTTTTTACAATGCTTTTGGGTACCAACTTCAGTCAGTCGTTTAACAATGCTCTGTGAATCTCGGCTTCCCATAGATAAGCGGAAATATGCACTGTATAAATATATCTCGGTCAGCGTCAAATCGAATGCGCAGCTGACTAATTGTGAGATAGAACTTCCTGCTAAAGTATAATATAGAACTTGAAATATAGCAATTCGAAGCAAGAGCGAAGCACTTCCAATCAGAAATAGAATAAACCATATTCAGTGATAGCTCAGAGTTTGTTCGCATATATCTTGATATCCAAATCATGGAAATTCCTTCCTCGTAAGGGTTTGCAATTTATTCAGGAAGCACGCAAACTTGTCAACGACACGAATCGACAGCGCGAAGAGCTCGAGAAAGAAATCAGAAAGCTTCTTGACGAACTCTCGGAGTACAGACGCAAGTATGTTCAACTTGCGCAATGATCATATCAGATTTGATATTATTCGACAATTTCACTCCTTCGCTGTCATCAAAATGTGTTCTTTCGTACAGAGGAATGTACCAGTAACATTGAAGAACTGCTTCGATATCCGTACAACAGTGCTATTTTTGAACGTCTTCATGAACCAATTCGGTGGAGAAATCAGTGCATGCAAATTTTCAAAATCGAAATATTGCATAACAAAATAAAAAACAGGGAACTGATGGAAAAGAACACATCCTATCACGCGAATTATAATCTTTGTGGCTATCGGGTGAGGCGGATGTGTCATACAAGTGGCATGCCTCATTATTTCGATGTAAGTGCTGTGAGACAATATTATGACAGGATCGGAAATAATGTGAGGTTTATTGTTATCTCCAGTTTATAAAGGTCTGATCATGACAGCAGCTCTTGAATTGGCAAATTTAACAGCCCATTTCAGATACGAGGATGCCCTGCGCGGACACCAAATCGACAGAGATCGTATTGATGAACTTCTCGTTAGTTGATTATGATTTCGCTGTGTTTACTATTTTGTTAATAATGCAATCTTTGGTTTGAACTGAAAATTCAGTCATCAAACCTCAATATCGGTTGGAAACCTATGTTAAATGCGGAAATTCAAGTTTTCACGTCCATTCCTAACCATTCTCTGTCATTCGCTTTATCATCCGAAGCTTATCTGACAGTAGTATAATTGCCCGAAAGTTAACGCGTTACGATTCAAACGGTCATCTTATTGTGTTTCATAACAGCATTGGTGCTTGACCTATGTGGTAATTACTCTAGATGCACGTGTAATTACAGAACCAGCTATCGGGTCTTGAAGCAGAAATCAATCTGCTCCGTCGACGCATCGCCAATATTGAAGAGGAGATCGCCCGTATCAAGAAGGAGAATCTGCAATTTGCAAATGAACTTACCAAAGCACGCTCAGTAAGTGATCGTGTCACTTTCGACAACGTGATTGCAACAACTAATGAGGGATGACATGATCCATTTCCTTTATGCTCCCAGGAATATAGCCTCGCCATGCAAAGGTTTTGCGTATTGCTGTAATGGTATCGTCAAGTCACAGCTGAAGTACAAAAGTTCGTCGTCGACAATGTCGCATAAAAATAACACCTTTTTTTCGCTGATTTTTCCTCCTCCTCCACGTCATCATTTTCTTCGCATTGTTTGATTCATAGGAGCACCAATATTAACAATCAGTACTGCTTGCAGGACCTGGATCAAGAGACGCTGAACCGCATCGACTTCCAAAATCAGGTTCAGACACTGCTCGAAGAGATTGACTTCATGCGCCGAGTTCACGATCAGGAGATCGCTGAATTGCAAGCGATGGCTTCACGTGATACCACTCCAGAAAATCGCGAGTACTTCAAGAACGAACTGGCTTCTGCGATCCGCGACATTCGCGCTGAATACGATCAGGTACATGGTACAGCTATGTGCTCCTTTTGTTTGCATCTCGTGAAAAAAGTATATTCTGTTCCATTATCAGCTCATTGAAAAGCTCGGATTGAAATACGGCAAAAACGCTTGAGGAAAAAAGAGGAAAAGATAAATGGATTATAACTCCTTATGGCTTGATGCGAAGCACTTATTCGAGCAGCTGCTAGATGCATAAATGTCCAGAAAGTAATTAAGAATTGTGCACAGTTAGATCGGGCAGCCTTGACGTTTGTACACGTTACAATGGTTTACAGATCTGCAACGTAAATCGTACGGATATGGAGTCTTGGTACAAACTGAAGGTACAAGAGATTCAGACGCAATCGACGCGTCAGAATCTTGAGCAGAACTACGCAAAGGAGGAGGTGAAACGTCTCAGAGTACAACTAACCGACCTTCGCGGAAAACTCGCCGATCTGGAAGGGCGTGTACGTTCGCTGCCTTTTCTCTATCGTTTCTTTGTCCTTAAGCACCGAAATCATCCTTTCCATCAATAATTAGCACTCTGTCATTCCAAAAGCTATCAATGCAGCCATTTTGTGATCATGCTTGAAGCGAGAAGCAAATTTGCTCTCTTAAGCGAGGAATCTACAGTCGAATTCTGGAGCGCTTTTACTATTTTCGACCTCTGCAACCGTTAGACCCTCTCATTAATGAAATGATTTCAGAATTCATTGCTGGAGAAGCAGACTCAGGAATTGAACTACCAGCTGGAAGACGATCAACGCTCATACGAGGCGGCACTCAATGATCGCGATGCGCAGATCCGCAAAATGCGCGAGGAATGCCAAGCACTCATGCTCGAGTTGCAAATGCTTCTCGACACGAAACAGGTTTTTCTTTTCGGAGCCTTCCCAAAGCACTGTAAGCGAACGTTGCAAGAAGCCTTTGATGGAAAACTTTGACCTACCTATTGAAGAAGAAACAGCACGAATTCATATAATATTGAGAAGAGAAGCGATCGGGCAAACGAAATGAGGTGGAAGGGAGACAAGACAAGAAAGGTGAAGAAGAAGGCTCTCGTTTTTGCGATGATTTCATCACTGATCAGAGTCTCTTGAGGATTATGTTCACTCCGTTGTGTTTTGCTAATTGCAATGCTGTCGATTATAGCTTATTTTATGCTGGCGAATTGATGAAAATTGGCGCTATGCAAAACAGCTCCAGCGGTTCCCATTAGTAAAATACGACGAATGGGGAAACTCCAGGAAGAACGCCGAACGCTGAGTACTACAAATGAATGGGTGATATACCGTAACCATCAGATAAATTCGCACTAAGTTAAAGAAATCATCGAAATAAGCGGGGAAAGGGCGAATCACTAGAAGAAAACTCGCTCAGATGAGTACAGAATGTTCTGAAAATTATATAACATTTGGTAGGATGCCACCACTGAAGTTTGGTCACTCATATCTAATAGAGATAGACTACCATTCGTAAGAGGTAGACGATCACAAAATAGTGGTCAATGGCCAGTGACCACTTCGCAGGATGTGGCGCAATCTGTTTGAGAAGTAGGGACATGCGAATTCCTATTACGCAAGCATTGATTTGAACCGTCGAATAATGAGTGTGAAACTTGCAGACGTTGGATGCTGAAATCGCCATCTACAGGAAGATGCTCGAAGGAGAAGAGAATCGTGCCGGCTTGCGCCAGCTTGTTGAACAGGTCGTCAAAACACATGGCCTCACTCAAGTTGATGAAACTGGTTTGTTGCATTTTCGCATCTTCCGGAATCTTTCTTAATTTGTTCACAAAGATATGTCGATTCACTGTGTAGAAAGCATTATGAAGAGCACATCAACAATTTATTCAGAATTACTTCAAGGTTGGATTGCTTACCGATTTGCATTCGCATCTTACACCACATTCAAATAAGAGGTTTCATTTATCTGAGCATTCTCTCAAAAGTATTTCTCTTCTAAAGTGTAGATTGAAGCTCGACGCTTGAGGAAATGTTTATAAAAAGTGGCACATTTGATGGAATGCAGCAATTGATGTCATTGAAAGGCAACCAAAACAGGTTCGCTTTTTCACTTCTGTAAAATGTGCACGGAAAACATCACATTGTGGTCGCTGTCATTCACTCTTCGTTTACTGACCCCATCGGACCTCTGTGTTATTCTTCTCGTGATGTCGGTGATACGTACCACACCATATGGTATTCTTTCTTAACTTTCACTGAGATAATATGTGAAGTGTTCACTCCATATTTGCTGCCTCTGGATGACTGTCAAAGTAACCTCTGGATGATTGTTCTTTCAAGCGAGAGTATGATTTAATCAGAAAGTCAGTTGAATTCGATGTCTTCGATGTGCATCAGGTTTGTAGAAAATGCCTCACCGAACGCCTTACAAGAAGCCCATCTATAGTGTTTTTATGAGAGATTTAATTTACAAGTTCAATGTGCACAAAAATGATTTTGTTTACTTTCTCTTTCCTCTTCCTTCCCTCCCCTCCCCCCTCCCCCACCTTCCCATTTCCATAGTAAGGTTGGATACCTTTATTCATAGTTATGAGTCAAACAGTTTCCTCTTGCATGAAGATGTTTCCAGAAAGCCTTCGTGTCCTCAAAGGAGAAACTGCTAGCCGCACATCGTTCCAGCGCTCAGCGAAAGGAAATGTCTCAATTCAGGTAGTGAAATCACCATTTCATGTGAATTGATCATAAAAGGCTAGCGCTGTTATTCGATTAAAGGGGATATTCGGCTATTTGAGTGCTCTTATCGGCTATTGAGTGCTATGCTGAGAATGCTCTTATCAACAGATAGCAAACAACGCTGCTATGATTTCACAATATTTTCGTGGAATTGCTCACGCAGCATTTGTACCAATTATAATAGCTGCGATTGCAATACTCCATTGGGTGCTCATTAGGTGGTGTTTACCGGTGACGAATAATAGATCATCTAGCCGCAAAAGAGAAAACTTTACATTGGGCAACTAAAATTATTCATATTTATAATAACAGAAATTAATTAGTTGTCTTATATTCATAATGNGCAACTAAAATTATTCATATTTGTAATAACAGAAATTAATTAGTTGTCTTATATTCATAATGATAAAAATTGAATGATTGTTCAGGAAACCGCTGCGGATGGCAGATACGTGGTGCTTGAGAATACACATCGCTCGAAGGAGGAGGCAATTGGCGAATGGAAACTAAAGAGAAAGATCGATGGCAAGAGAGAAATCGTTTACACCCTCCCAAGAGATTTCATTCTCAGACCGGGCAAATCTGTCAAGGTCCATATTACTGCTTCCATAAATAAGATAAAAGCTGGAAGTATCAACTATGAAAATATTTCTGCTACACACTAATAGCTAGGAATAGAACAGTATCGCTTTATCTGTTGGTCTTTTTTTAATAACTGATGTGCTTGAAAGTATCGCTTAGAGAGCATCTTTGTCGGATCTTCAAATTGCTTCGTTATCTGATTAAGAGCTGTGATATGAAGTTTAGCTACAGCTGTGCTGCATTCCCCCAATTATGGACATCATCCAAGTCATACATCTTTACAACATGCTTTATCCTTCAGCAAATGAAAGCAGCAATATTATATCACGAAAATTTTGGAAAACATTTCTTTTTTGCTTCAAATTAAACATTATTCACTTGTTCTCTGTTTATCTGTTTATTTATTTACCAGAGGAGTATTTATTCTTATGTGTCTTATCCCATCGCCGAATGTTGCCTATGCAGATTTGGGCGCGTGGACAAGGCGGAATACACAGCCCGCCAGAACAATTGGTCTTCGATATGGAAGACACGTTCGGCTCTGGATCCAACGTGCAGACCATTCTTTTCAACAGGGAAGGAGAGGTAAAGATAGAAGCATTCCATTTGAAAATTTCATCCAATTTTGACATTTTCGAAAATACCTACGAAATCGGCGATGAATGACGCGAAGAAAGAATGCTAATATATTTGGTTGATGGAGATTTGGTCAGTGAAACAAAATGAAAATGACCGTTGATCGATGAACGTTTCAAAAATGAGAATAATATTCGTATATGAGTGTAGTGATTTGCGGCCTTTGGAACTCCCAAGCGATTAGCAAGGTGTTCGGAGTACATTTGAGCAAAACGCGGTGGTCGTTTCGCTGTTAAGCATTGCTAATTTCCGCAGATGTCACCTATTTCGATTGCAAATTTCGAGTGATCTCTTAATCTTCCAAGAAAAATTGTGTATTATTTTCGTTGATTTGTATGGAATTTCAGGAGCGCGCCACTCACATCCAACGCTCAAGCCATACTATCAGCTAAACGAAATAAGAGAGTGTGTGTACGCCGCGCATAACTCCGGCAGTCGGACTGTTTATTTTGTTTTGAAGCCCCGAATTTGAAGGCTCATTTTCGCACAAATTCTAACACTTTGTTTGTGCCTTTAGCACTCCACCGGTTCAAGTGCTTTACACCATTAATCTTGTCATTTATTCCCAACAAACCAATAGGCTTGCACACATTTACAAACAGTACACTGCGATCGCTTTTTTCACGTTCACATTTTTGCATTATTTTGTAGTCTTTTGCTGCTTTCTCGATGGTTTTTACACAGATTTCAACCGCACAGTGTTGTTTTGTGTGTGTGTGTGTGTGTTTTGCATCACAAATGTACTCATGTCCGGTGGTAAATCATCGTGATCTGCGTGTTCTCGAACTTGTTCATTAGAATCTATCCATCATCACTCGATGCTGTTCGTTCGGCAAGCATTCTGAATAATTCCCTTCGGCATTCTGTAAATGTGTGCGTTGTGGAGGCGCGTGCTGTGTGCGTTAGCACTTTTCACATTTTCTTTGCAAATTCTGTTCAAACTTACATCACTTGTCAGCTTGCCTCATCCACACACGCACATATATTCCTATCATAGCGACTTACAGAAAATGCTCATTTATATATAGCCAGGAATGTGGGGCTGATTGTCGAATCGGAACAGGCTCTTTAGGGTTCAGTGATCTAAGAAGGTGTGGAGGCGTTGAAAACACGTGGCCGAATTGGTAATTAGCTTATAAAAACATCATTCGACGACCTTCATTGCGGCGTTGTTCGATTTTTGCGATTTGCACTTATTGTCATCCGATCACTAAGATCGCCGAGTTGGAATCACCTTGAGAGTCGAAACCAAAATTAGTTGTGAAACAATGATTCGGCGTTTGTCATCACGTCTCCTGCTTAAGCTTCCTGGCTATCATTTTAAGCTGCCAAGTTGTGATGTTATATCCCAACATAGACAATATCTACTTCAATGCACAGCTACCCATCATATTTTACAAGTCGATTCTTAAGCGGTGACCGTCGACATGTGTCCTTCGCTCTTGTCCGACAGCGTTCCCTTTACTCTTTGAGCGCTGTATTTTTGCCTCTAAGGTACGATACGACTCCGATCCGGTTAGAACACCGCGACACGCAGACAAACGTTTGTATTCGTGGTTGTCCTATTAAACCTTTTGCGCTTCTGTCCGACTTTCATCTCACAAAACATTCGTTAACTATTAAAACAACACAACCGTAAAGCTCATTGCAAATATTTCACAGCTATCATAGCATTTAAGCATATTCAGCACATTCGAGGTTATGGTCGAGTGTTACAACAAGATCACAGCTATACCTGTAGTATCACACCGAAATCATTGCTTTGAGAGACGATGACAAAGACTTAGACAGTTTTGATGACGATGTAATACTCATTATAAAAACGTAGTCGATATTTAACCAATGCAAAGCTGTTCATGAGAAATACTTGAACACCAGTCACGAGACTTCAGATGAAAGCTCGAGCCGAGTTTCTGGTTCTTGCTTGTTTAGGTATTCAAGTTCTTGACAACAACTTAATATAGAAAAACGGTAGTGAATGAGCGGTTAATACTGTCAATTGGTTGGTCGATAACTGCCCGTATTAACTATGCTTTTGGTTGCACTCGTCTCATTCGTTCAATGTGCACTTCACTGCACTAGCGCCAAAGTAACGCGTCTCTCTTCCGCCTTTAACAGATTGCCTCGTAGAGTTCTCGAGAAACAGTGAGCTGGATTAAAGCCGCCCTTCTATCGAATCAAAATCTAAGAATATTTTTAAGCTTTGGATCATTGATAGAGACCCTTCCCACCTCCTGAAATTTTCAAATACAAGTGCTACGGAAAATACCATCTCTTTCAGTCCTTGACCTTAGCTCATTAAAAAATCTTTTGAGCGATCACTCAAAACTTGTCTTTAGAGCCTTCCTGACGGAAATATGAAATTTCCTCCTCGCTTATTCAGCAATCTGTTCCAACGACAACTCCACCCAACAGTGGAATGCGTTAATGGACGACGAGCAATAATCGAGTGATGTGTTGATGTGTCTTCTGCATGAACTCCTTATCATTCACTTGTGAATGAAGAAGAACTGTCGTATTGCGCAGTTCGGGAGCGATGCACCAAGCACCCTTGCACAGGTCATCTTATAATTACTTCGCTGTTGTAAATATAAAACCTCGAGAACCGTACGATTGCAAATACATTGCTTTGTGATGCTTTCTTATTGAAATAAACTTTACGTTACATGAGAAGTCTCACATATTACTGAAGGGCCGATGAGCAACAACACAGCTGATGGCACTCTGCTCACATAAAAAAGATAATCTCTTAATACGGCCAGTGGTGCTCTGTCGACTCGCGACTGTCTTTTGCGTATTGTTGCAATTGTCACACTGGCTAAATTTCGTGGAATTGTAAAAATCTAGAAGTTCAGGTGATTCTTGCATTAATTCATGGCAGTGATGGACTTTTGCAGCAAAATAAGGAGGCTTTAGCTTCGGTGAGGTTCAAAATTCAGACTCCGAGTCCTAGAATCATTCTTCACTAATCAGTAGCCTAGACAACGATCGCAACAAATCTTCCTGAAGCCGTCCTGAAGCATCACTAATGGCACAGTAAGGAGCAGTATGTGACTATCATTGAAGATATCTCGACACATTTGAGAAACTTCTAAAGAGCTCTCTGACTCACTATCTCGTGCAGTGGGATGAAGAATAGTTCTATCTTCAAATGTGTAATGTTATTTAACACTGGAGATACTTTCAGATAAACATCGATTGATTATGAGGGATGGTGGGGGATAGAAGTGAGGCGGAAGGGTACCAATAAGACCTTTCTGAGGGGAATCAAGTTATTTCTCAAATAAAGAGTCGAATACACTGTCGTAGACGTTTGTCATTTCCTCCGACAAAAGCGCCTTCGTATGCTGATGCCATCAGAAGACTGCAAGAGATGATTGCCATCTTCCTATTTGACAGAATTATTAAGCGAGTGGCTCAGGCACAAATTTGTCATCGCTCGCAGCACCATTTGGGGAGCATTTGTCGTCTGTCAGAGCAGAAAGCTCTTCTCCCCCACGACGACAGAATACTTCTAAATTGACCCATACAGATAAAAACACTATTTGGCGTAACTATCTGCAATTATGCAGAAAATCAAATAAAACGAACTTTTCCATATATCATAGTTTGGCACGTGCAGGCACGACGGAATTCACGCTGCTCGAGAGGGAAGCGTAGGCTTCCGACTTTTGGCAGGGTATAATTGATATAGCTGGTTAGTGAACACTCCACAGTTGGTAGAGCTGATTGGTGAACAGCCATTAACAATACTGAACATTACAACAGTCGTGAGACTGATTGATGAACTTGAACTGCCATCCTTATCCAAAGTTCCCCGTCCTCTTTCCATTTTTTTCTAAGCCTTCCATCATCGTCTAAACATTCTCTGTCGTTCTCCAAAGTTTATTTCGCTTCTTCTACATGTTCTCTGATAATGCCCGTTCGCCTTCTATACCCTTTGTCGAATCGTTACGATTTGCATGTCAATATATTAAACGGTGGATGGATTCCACATCGTTGGCCATCTAATATCTCAGTTAATTACACCTCCAACAGCAACTATTAACTGGTCACATCGGCAGACTTGAAAATCGTGAGGCTCTCTATGCCAAATGCTCATGTTGGCTACGAGCATTGGGATTTTCTCATTCGACGCAATGGAAGCGAAATCAAGGGACTTCAGCGGTGCTTTCACCTCACACTATAATGTCATGAACTAGGCGATACATCGGGAAAGAAGCAATGCGAGATAGTGGAACATCGTCTTTGCAGGGTATGCAATAAAAGAATTCTCTTCCATCAGCTATTTGAGTGTTTACTAACCGACGGTCATAGGCCTTTGGCGAGGTGGAGTAGGGAGCGCTCTGAGTGATATGAGATGGGAAAGGATCGGTTGTCAGACGCTCGTATAAGAATTCTGCTTTCATGCGCAACTCTTTAAAGACTTCGTACTCCGCTTTAGCCCCCCCCCCCCCCTTCCCACAAACTCCCCTCTCTACCCACCTCCCCACTCCGCAAAAGTGCAGTAAATGTATAAGGCACATTTTACACATACGTGCGAGAGACCTAGATTCTATTCCTGTGCTGTTTCACCCTACCAACTTCCCAATATTTCTGTTTTTTTTTTCGTGCCTCGTTTGGAATCGTTGTAGAAACATATTCTACAACTGTCATATCCCACACCAATAGACTTGGTTGTACATGTGTTCATCTGACAGTTCTCCGGTCTCACTCGCCTATTTTCAGAGGATTTGGATAGGCATGTAAGTGGGGGTGAAAAATCAATCTGAAATTTCGTTTTGTAGTGATGAGACGTTAACATAAAAGCTTTGCAACGGTCGAGCTGTCTCAAAGTTGTCGAATGGGTTACTCAGCTCTGCATCGCCTTTTTCCCGTATTCAGCAATTGGTAGGCATGATAGTCTCTACCGCATATGGCTTCAACGTACTTCAAGCGTTGCTGGAAGTGTTCTCGTTGTATAGCTGTAAACAGTTCTATTGGTGCCGATCACTGCGACTCAGCTTCGCATTCAACATTTTTGCACTTGTTGCAATCTATCCTTCACCTCTGGGGAGAGCGAATCTACCTACATCATCATCTACGATGCTCGTTTACATCTCTTGTTTTCCTTTTCTTAGCCCATCCCTTATCAGTCGGCCTCTCTTTCTCTGCTTCGCCGAGTTTCCTCTTATTTGGGCGAGTTGATTCGCCGGACATGTCGGGGTACTGTGGGAGCACAGAGGACTCCCCTCCAATTTTTGTTGTGCTCTCTTTTGTGTCGGGCTCGTTTCGATGGTGCTTCCGTTTGAAATACATCAGCTAAGCCCATACTTGCTTGAAATTCTAGCCAGTAGCGCAAAGCAGTGGTCCTTATTCAAAAAGTATATGAAAGCCTTCGTTGCACAAACTCATCATGCGGTAAGGAAAGCATTCGCCTTNATGAAAGCCTTCATTGCACAAACTCATCATGCGCTAAGGAAAGCATTCGCCTTCACCTTTCCTAGCTTATGCAGTGGGGCGCTTTCATTACCCACCCATAAGCTACTGGAAGAGAAATTCAAGTGACGAGAGGTAGTCTAATCTATCAATGTTAATGATTTGGTCAAGTGGCTGTCCAGTAAGGCAAGTGTAAATTATTTAAAAAAGACTCGAGAGCTTACCGCAATGCCTTCACCTTTCTGCCAAAGATTTAAGCATGTTTGGGTATTGAAGTAAATAACAGTTCGATGTTTTTTTAACAAAAAGTGTGGACCTCTGCGTGTCAACATCCGTCACAAACATCTCTNAACAGTTCGATGTTTTTAACAAAAAGTGTGGACTTCTGCATGTCAACATCCGTCACAAACATCTCTTCAACTGCACACCTTTCTTTCTGCACCTCTTGACGATGGCACCGAAAATTGTGCTCTTATGATTTGCCTCACTCAATGGAGGACCCTTCATCGCTAAAGAATTGCCAGAAACGCGTTTAAGGCCGCTAATTACATATTTCGAGCATTGCGTCATATATGTTTGGAATATTGTTGGAGGAGTCACACTCGCACGTATTGCTTTCAAGTTCGATCCTCATGTGTTTAAATACCGATGTTGTTATCTTTGAAATCGCTTAGAACATGTCACTCGTTTCGACTTTTGCACGGTTTTTCCCAGCTGTTACACCTTCAGATACACACGCTGCCATAAAATGTCAAATTTGCAGCCGGGAGAATGCCACTGCAAAGTTGTGGCATATTTCTTCAGTCTTCACTTTGGCTTCTCGGACATGACTTGTTCACACTCCTCAATCATCTAGTGAGACGCATATCGACGTATTTCACAGCTCTAAGTTCCGAATTGTGCCACCATAACAACGTATACCACATCATCCACCCAAAAGCCCATTCTGTTTTTCCGTACCGTTTGGGTGCTTCCGATCCTCACCCTTTGAGTAATTTACCATGTTGAAGTATGCTCCTTCTTAACTCACTAAGTCACCTCCATCAGTTAATATATTTCCATCATGTTATAATTCACTTCGCATTTTATGTTCGGAACATCGGTTATGCGAAATTGTACATAACCATATCCACAGTTTATTCCGCATTTTTGTATCTCAACACTACTGTAAACCACAATATCGGTATCGAATTTTCTTCTGCGATATTCTCAACGTTACACAAAGTTCGAAGATTTCAATGCTGTTTATGGGATGAATGCATGTGGAAATTGAACAGTGCTGTCTAATTGATGCGATGGTTTTGATGCACTTCTCTGAGAGCACAATGGGGTCTTAATGAACGCATTCGAATCGAATGCAAAAAGAATTGCCTGCTGATATCACTATGCGATGCATCTGTAATATACGCTCAAAAGTCGTTGCTCATCATAAATAATTTCGTAATCTCACCTCCACTCTTCCCCCCTCCCACCACTGTTACTTAGCTTGGGTTTTTCACTTCATTTGCATAACGTATGCCGCATGGTATCGCCATATCACTGAAGCGGCAAATGCATCATTCTGGGGGGTCTTCTTCACAAGATAGAATATTTGTTTTCAAAGGTATTTGTTGAAAGGATGCAAGAAGTGCAGCGATGTTCAATAATGTGCAACCTAATTACCTTAAATCTTTGCACCTTTCCGATATTTTTTGCATTTTAACGGATGGCACGTGCAGTGTTCGTCACATTTCGCACTCGAGCACAATGGTAATGAACAAAAAATGAATTCATCTACTTGAGTTGTTTAATGCCATCGAAGAGCGTTGTAATATCCGATTTGTTATCAATTTGCTGTGTTAAAATGCAACGAGGCATATTAATGTCAACAGTGAAACACTTTTCCAAACGTTTCATCGTGTGTGATCCTCCACGAAGTGCGGTTGTTATCTGTTATTGTGGTTTCTTTTGCGCGGATCCTTACACAACTGTTTCATTCCTTCTCAGATGGATCATAGTTGATTATATTTTACAGTACGCTGGAGCGGAATTGTTGTGACCGGCACATGTCCACCAATGGGCTGCATCAGAGGAAGCCGGAGACGAGTGGCGAAAAAGGAGACGCTCCTCTCAGTATCGAAGAAATCGAGAAGATTTACAACGAATGTATGTTCGATTTATCCGTACTTTGGACTTGTGATTCGTTGTTGTATTCACCGGGTCACTCTAGTAATAGAGCTTTTATCGACTACTGCGCATTCTGCAAGTCGCAGAATCCTTTTTGTTCCTCCAAGGTTCATCTAATTTATTTTTGGTTGAAGACATGCACACGATTCAAGTAGAGTTGTTCAGCATCCTCGCCTTCATCGAAGGACACGTTATTTATCAGCCCGAATAAAACCGTTGGGTTGCAAATTGCCCTGCATATTCAGTGATGAATTTTGCAAGACGTTTTGTTGAAATGTGAGCGGTAGAAGTGCCTCCACTCTAACCCTCAGCAACTGCGAATCTATGCATATAGAGTTAGACAAATGTGCTGAAAGGCTGATGTAACAGAGCATATAATAGACTGGTTTTTGTCAGAAAATCGCTGAAAGAGAACGGAATCTCATGCACTGAAAGTGATTTGGTAGAAATGCGCGATATTCAAGACGATTGTAAACGCGCCGCATGCTAACATCAAATACAGTNAGCTAACATCAAATACAATTCGTTCATTCTCGAAAAGTGCAGTTCGAATGCTCTGCTACAGCTCTGCATTCAGAAGCCGAAGAGGTGCTTAGAACTCTGGCGAAAAGACATCCCCGTTCTTCTTTCCGGGTTCGGGTGAGTGCTGCTGATGCAGAGCGGCTTCAACATCCGGTGAGGTGACTGATTCTCCCTCCTCAATATGAGACGGATTCCCTCTTACTTAATTTTCTCTTCAAGTAGAGAAACAGGGATTTCGATTTAGCATTGCTCGCTGACGAAGCCTTGCCGGTGTTCTGAATGCAGCCTTACCAGATACATTTAATTCCTCTGAAACATCCGAAGCAGCTTTCATAAAGCTCGTGGCATTGCTTTAATAGATCACATATTCTCCAACAAGGTCAATCGTGAAATAATGCTTCCATTCGAAAAGCTTGGCTCGCGTTCTTTCAGTGTCTGTGTACCTGCTTATGTAATGTGAAGTAAGCGGGCTTGCTTACCTACAGGTTACAACTCGTATTGTTATCGCAAAAACCAGCTGCCCCTCCAGCACACGTCGCTTTGATTATTAGGCACTGGAAAAAGTTTATCTTTGGGTTTGTCTACGTTTTGAAGAATTATGGATGTACGTCACTGCGATATTCGTAGAGGAATGGGCTAGAGCGAGGAGAGGTAGGGGAGGAGGCTGGAGATAATGAAGAGATGGGGAAGGGTTGGAGGAAGGACGGAGGTAGGGGAGATGTCCCATGTGGTAACACTATAGAAGTGAATGCACGAGGTGTTGGTGCTATGATGGATTTTTCGTCCGACTTTTGATTTACTTTGAAATTTCTTCCTCCAACCTTAATTTCGTACAAATTTTCTTCAGAAGAGTATGAAAACAGAAATCGTTTTTTAACCACAAAAGTGGAAGGAAAGTAAAAATTACTTTTCCCACCAAAGTGAGAGTCAAATGTTGGTGTTTCTGTCCTAACAAACTATGCATCAATTGCTACANAGTAAAAATTACTTTTTCCACCAAAGTGAGAGTCAAATGTTGGTGTTTCTGTCCTAACAAACTATGCATCAATTGCTACATCCTCCCCACTCCCCATCACATATATCAAAGTTCCGTGTGCAATGGATCGTCTTCATTCATACCAACTGTTAAACGTAGGAAATAAATAGATACTGTCTAACAAACCTTCAAATTTCCTGAATGTCGCAAATGGAGCAAGAACCAGGTAAATAATGAAAGTTGTCGCGGAAGTTCGTTATCATAAATTTTGAGCGATTTTCAGTATCCTTAATCTGTGCTGTTTTGT